>JBAMDO010000156.1:0-128803 GCA_037074765.1 Mansonella perstans
GCTATCTTTGACAATATTTGATAATTTATAAAAATAATAATAACAGTAATAATAGTAACAACAATAATAATAGCAATAACAATAGTAATGACAACAGTAATTGTAATAAAGCAGTTGATATTTGTTATCCTTAAGATTAATAAATATTCTTGTAATGAAATTTTCCCGTGAACTTTCAAAACATTCGTAAAGCTAAAAATGTCTCCAAACTCAAAGTTGTTTTTCTGAATAAACTATTTTAGTCATGCAAAATTTTCCACCTCTTTATTTTTATCATTTTTTTTTTTTTTATCAAAACCTTAAAATTTTATTCTGAATTTTAAAAATTCAAATTCTTTTTTCAATGCTTCCTCTCTTCTCGTTTCACTTTCACCGTTTCGACTTCTTTTTCTTTGTCAAATTTTGAGGTTTTAAATAAAAATGTTTAATGTTTATTATTTTGCAATAAATCACAGAAAGATAGATGGCGACACATACATTACACTTTACTACACATATCTTCTTTTTTTAAATGTAATGAGAAAAAACTTCAATATGCAAAGTGCGTAGGCAATCTGTGTCTGTGTGTGTGTGTGTGTGTGTGTGTTTGTGTGTGGATCTGTGCATCTTTACGTGCTAAGCAATAAATTATAAAGAACAATGATAGAATTTAGATATAAAATTTAAACAGTTGATGTTAAGATTGATTTGTTTATGAAAATTTTTTTGAATTTGATAATTGATTATGTTTTATTCAACTAGATATGTTGCAACTTTTGCTGCAATTTGATAAGCAATACATTTTCTGCAAAGATTACACTTTTTTTTAAAGATTCTTTTATCAGCAAAAAATTGAGCTATGTGACTTATCATTTTTGGTATAGAATGGGTAAAATTGAGAAACGAAGAAATAATTTATATCATTACTTCAATAATCTTTTTTTCCATTAATTTGATTAATGACTAATGCACAGTGTTAGATTGAAAAAAAAAAAAAAAAAAAATGAAATTTCGGTAGCGCAAATGTTTCAGGAAAAAAAAGAGGAAAAAAAACTAAAGGAAAAATTTAAATTTAAAATGCAAGACTAAAAAATAATCCTGAAAAAGCAAAACAAAAACTTATGTTATACAAGCAAGAAAAATTGCTAATTAGCTAATTTTTCTGGAATATTGAACTTTTTCAAGCTAAAATTCATCAAGTTTTAACAAAAGTATTGTACAAATTTGAAAAATAATGACACTAAGCTATTTTGTGTTATTATGCCAAATTGAAATTAAAAAATCACTGCGATCAAAAAAAATTACCATATTTTAAACGTTTCAGTAATTTATTTCCTTAATTTGACCAAGCTTTACTGCTGCTGAATTCATTTCACTTTATCTCAAGGAAAGGATATTGTATTCATAATAAAGTTTTAAGTTCTAAATTTTAATTAGCAAGCAGTAATAAGCAGACAAATCTTGTTACTTAATCGATTTGCAGTATTTTGTATCAATTAGTTCAATCGAATTCAATCGTCCACTTCATCTGCTAAATTTAAAGACTAAACAATTTCCGTCCGGATGAAAATATTTGTTTCTCTTCTTGGTATTGTCCGATGACAAATAAATCTTTATTTTGATATGTTGTAAATATAAATAAGTGTCCAGAAAACTGAACGTTTCCTTTTCCGCACTGATGGATTGTAAATGAGTGAAACAATCAATTAAAAATAAATATTTTAATTTGGCTGGTTAAAATACAATCATTAATGATTTTCAAAAATTTTCATTTCCGAATGATGTTTTTTTATTAACAGTCTTTAATATTTGTCAAATAATTAAATGCAAGCAAAGTCAAAAATAAACAAGACGTATCATTAAATTTCATTCCAAAATTTAACTGCTTTTAACTGGTAATCTAAAATCTATCAGTATATTTGAAACTTTATGATATCTGTGTGTCAAAAAAAAATGCTTCAATTTCACCAAACTTTAATTTTCCACATTGCTGGTTTTGATTAACAAAACCATTAATAAATAAAAACAAACAATTACTGAATTTGCAACAAATCTTTTGAATCAAAGAATAATTATTGCATTCAAAAAGTCATCAAAAAATTCTAATAATTGTTTATCTTTTTACCAGCTTTTTGAAGAATTATTTCAAAGGTATTGTAAAAAGTAGTAGTGATTATGCAGACAAATATTCACAGTTCATTCAAACTTCTAAGAAATACTTAAATGAAATTAAACTACTATCGTTGTTGTATTAAATTTTAGCAATAAGGAATTTTTGTTCAAAATTTACTCATTTTTGAGGAAAGGTTGGTGAAAAATTAAGTGCAAATAAGTAACATTTGAAAAATTCATTAAATAAATTTAACAAATTTCTGATAGGTTATGGTGATGTAGCATGTATTACGACAAGTGGTCGATTAATGACTGTAATTTATGCAATAATTGGCATACCCTCAATGCTTATCACACTTCGGGATCTTGGCAACTTTCTATACGAGACAATAATCAATGCTATTCAATTAATGCAAAGCTTTTGCCGAATATTTCGCTGTATAAATTATAAAACATCAATTCGACAAAACAATAATGACTTGGTACAACTTGAAAGTGGCGATGACACTTGCAATAATAAAATGAGAATAAAGCCTGAGTTTGATTTAAATGATGAAGGTAAGTTTTTTTCTACTATTTACTGCCGTTTTATATTGCATATTTTGTAATTAGATAGTTTGATATCAATATGAAATAGTTCAAAATTTGGTTTAATGATTTGATTTGTAATAAAAAGTATGAAAAGATTATGAAGTGACATGAAATTCAATATTGAAAATTTAATAACTTCTTGTAAAATTAAAGTTTGAGCTTCAAAATTCCAGGATCAATGAAAACAGATGGCGAAAAGTTGGTAAATCATGATGATATGTCATTGATTAATCATAATTCACCACCTCGAATACCCGTATTTCTGGCTATCGGAATCACTTTCAGTTGGATATTTCTGTGTGCAGGACTTTTCAAGATATGGGAACGTGATTGGACTTATGCTGAAAGCATTTATTTCATGTTTATTAGGTAGATCATATTTATCGTACTTGTAATTTAATCACTAAAATTTTCAAAGTTTCAGGAAAATTTATGAAATTTCTGGTGAAAAATTAATAGAAAAAAATATGATATCTGAATTTTCTATTAACTTCGATTAAGTAAATTGTATTAACGATTTTTTTGGCCAATGACCATTTCTTTAATAAAACAAAAAAATTAAACAAATTAGTTTGAAATTTTTACTTTTCTGAACTTATTCAGAAATTTTCTCAGCAATTTAAATTTCCCTCACAGAATTTTGTTCTAGTTTATCAACAATTGGACTGGGTGATCTTGCCGTAAGACGAAGAGAGTTAGTTTTTTTTCTTATATCATAATTTTTGATACGAAAAAATGTTTATTTTAAATATAAATTTTTTTTTAAACAAATTTTTTTACTGTAAAAATGCATTAATGTCGCATTGAAGAACTGTTTTTTGTTTCTTTTTGTAATTTCAGAAAAACTAACTCAATTTCAATCAAGTTTGTTTGAAAATAAGTGTTTTTAAAAATTCAAAAGATTTCTGTTTAAATTTTGTGTATTTTATTTTTTTTTCTCAATGAAAACTATTTGCAGTTTGATGACAGTGTGTTTTGCTTTTGTAATTATTGGCCTTGCAATGGTCAGCATGTGTATCAATGTCATACAAAGAGCATTAGAGGATTTCTATATCAACGTCTTTTTGAAATTATTTCTTGAGTATCAGTCTAGATTGAACCAAGGTAAATTCTAATATCACCTTGATGTTTATAAATTAGCGAACAGATAATACTTGGTATTGGGGAAATTATGCAGGTATAAATTTCAATAAATGATTCTACAAGAGTGATCCGCACTGTGCACATAAAAAATAATTCAAGTGTTAAAATTTTAAGGTATTACTTCTTAGTTCCATTTATTTTGATAGGTTAATTAAAGCTTTTCTTTTTTTAACCTCTTTTGCAATATTTTTTTTTTTTTAAAGGAAGTGATTCAGTTGGAGCTTCTGCGAATGTATTGCAAATGTGGGGTAATAACAGGAAAGCTAAATATTTGATGTCACTTCTCAGGTAGTTCCCGATATATTTAAAAATTATTTTTGACAAAATAAGAAACTTAAAATTTTTGTTGTAGATTGAACCGTTTATTTAGTTTATTAAAAAACAAGATAAAATCTGAATTATAAACAAAATTGAAAAGGAAAGATTTGAGGCAGAATTAATGAATTAAAAAAAATGAAAATTTTTACTTCTTTTTGATGTTATCGAAATTAGATCTAAAAGATCAGATGATTCTTTCATTAATTCGATGAAATATTTTAATATTAGTTGGTTTAATTTTATTTTTTAATTTTTCGTGTTTTTGTGTTTGAACGTTTTGTTTTGGAGCAAGAATAGCCGAGCATCGGTAATGACAAAAGTACAAAAAGATGCCGAAGCGCATGGAATTGAAATTCCACCAATCTTCGCTGATATTGATGAAGAAACCTGTATGCCGACTTTGCTTTCTAATGATATAAACGAAAAAACTTTGGCAGTTACTGTGGAAGAAGTAATTCAACAACAAATTGAAGCTGCACAATTTGCGCCAATTAAAAAGTTAACTGATCCATCACTTCCAAAAACGGCATTCTGTGATGCTGGTGTACAATGGTAATTGTGTAAAATTATTATAACTTAAAGGTAAAAGGATAGATTAAATGTAATACTGTAGGAACCATTCACTCAGACTATCTTGGATTACAATCAATAAAGTGTCATACAGATATCATACAATATATCGGAAATTTTTTTCAAGCGATGATAAAGGAGAGCAGAAATCAGCAGTGAGACTAGTGGATACGGCTATTGTGACTGATCTCGTAATTAATGCAATGGTTGAAGAAGCTGTACAATGTTTTAATCCATTACTGATTCATAATATCGCGCAGACTGAAGTAGTCGAATTGAAAAACAATGAAAGCATTACGGTCATGCCTGAATATACGGTTTGTTATTTTGGCGTTGTTTCAAATTTAGTGAAGTAATTGATGCATTACTTATCATATATAATTTCAAGAATAAATTTTGTTCAAAAAAATCTAAGCATTTGAAAAGAAGTTAACTGAAGAAGTTCATTTTATGTGCAAAATCTATACGATAGAATTGTATGGATAATGTTTATCATATTTAAAATTAAATTTGTTCAAGTATAATTTTATTCTTGATAGAAATTGTTATTAAATTAAATTTTTATATTTGAATGTTACCTTTGCATAAAATACCAGGTAAATGATACACAATCGGATGAAGCAAAATTAACTGAGCAGGAAATTCAAACACATCTATATGATGTCTTGGAAAATATCACTCAAACGGATGACGATGAATGTATTCAGAAACCATTTGCAAAAATGATAGAAAGTGAAACGCAAACTGATCCTGTAGTAAGAAATTCTTTTCCTTTTTTTAATCGTTTAAAATATGAATAATTTTCTATTTTTGTTCATTTACATTTACAATAGTTTCAAGTGAACAAATTCAGATTCTGCAACCAGAAAAAGTTAAATCAGGGATGTCACGAGTGAAGGACCAATTGTTGCATAAAATACAAAAACGATCTCCAGCTTCATTCTTGACATCTTCTTCAGTGGGATTAAGTGAAGAGAATGAAATTACGGATAAAGATGGGGGAAGTAACGCTCTTGATTGGAATCCCATTGATGGTATGCATGCTGTAAGACAGCGTCCAGTACGAGATTTGAAAAAATTGTTTGAAACCACCTAAAAGAAATACCTCAAGAAGATGGCAATTACAACTTCAATTTTCATCATCTTCATCTTCTTCTTCCTCAAAATTCAAATTCTGAATGCTAAATTTGACATTTCTTTCTTCCTCAATTTTGTGTTAGCTAATACTTACTTTTTATACTATTAATATTTATAATTTCACATATTTTGCTTTTTATGGTACCTTTCTTTTTTCCTTTTGCAATATTTTTATTAGTTTTTAAACATTTATTTGGCATTAAATTTTTCGCTTTTGTCACTGTATTGATGTTTTGGAATGGATTTGATGATAATTATGAATAATTACAACACTAATTATTGATAATAGCAGTGGTAACAGTAGTAACAGTAGTAGTAGTGATAACAGTAGTGGCAGTGATAACAGTAGTAGCAGTAGTAGCAGTGATAGCAGTGATAGCAGTAGTAACAGTAGTAGTAGTGATAACAGTAGTGGCACAAATTTTTAGTGGTAGTGGTAGTAGTAAAATACCATTGCGAATAACGATTGAATTACATTACAATCAACTTTTCAAATATTTTAGTTAAGAAAAATAGATTGAAAAAATGAAGAAATGAAAAACAAATTTCAAAATGATTATTACTTAGTAAGAAATTTTTTTTTTAACACTACATGATTATCACCCTTACCGTCTCCCACACTCCTCATTTATTTCTTTCTTTTTCTTTCCTCTTTCTCACTCTCTCTTTTATTTTGTGTTTTTCCCATTTTATTTCATAAAACTAGAATTACTTGACAAAGTGGTTAAAATGAGTAGTAACAAACATTCATCCAACCATACAATTTCTCATTTTCCATTCTTATTATTTACTAAATTTATTTCTCCAACTTCTTTTTCACTCCATTATTTGCTTCTTTGTAACTGTTCAAATTATTTCCTCATTTTTTAGTTTTTCTTTCAAATAAAACTTATTGTTAAAAGTTATCAAATAATTCAATTATTTTCATTCAAATAATTTGATATATAAATTATTGAAAGTAAATAATTGCAAATATATAATTTATTACAAATTAGTATAAAATTTCTATGTTTTAAAAAGAATAAGAATTGAATAATGTAATCATATTTGTGATAAATTTTTTCCTTTTTTTTTATTTTCTTATCATAATTATTGAAATTTGAAGAATCTGAATAAGATTTTTTGAATTCCAATTAACTTAAATTCTTATTCTTATTTTTAGATTTTTCTCTGCATTCTTCTCCCTTTCTTCATATATAATTATTTCAAGCTTGAATATTTGCACACAATTATTATGTTTTTGCATTGTTGTATGAAATGTAATGCATAGTACTGTAATATTAGCTATCATAAACAGAATATAAAGCAAAGGCATAAAATTAAAAGTTTCGTTTAAAAAACTATTGAAAATTAGCATAGCTCTAAAATTATTTTTTACGCATCCACAATACCAGATTTTTTTTTTGCAGTTCAAAAATTACTAAACTGTTCAATAATTTCCGGATAATCAGGAATCAAGATATCATCAGCTTCAGAAATAAAACATTATTAATGATTTAAAAAATTTATGTTTGAAATATATTTGCAGTTTTCCTTTTCCTCCATAAAAACCAAAGTTTAAACTGTTCCTGTTATGATCCTAGTTCCTTGAGTTCTATTAATCATTGAGAGTTGTATTAATTTATCAGATATTAATTTTCGTTACAACTGATGCATAAAATAAAATACTAATTTATAAAATTTATTACAACAATAATATTCGAAGCATATTATGGAACGCTGGCACTCTGTGATATTGTTGAATATTGACTGCTAAATTTTTAATTATATTTGGATTACACAACATCATTCAGGAAGGGAATGATTATCGTTAAATCTAAAACAGACATTATTAATTCAAAATAGATTGCTTAATCATTCAATGCTACGAATTATCCGTTGGCAGAAACGTAGCTACTTAAATATTTCATTCAATTTACTTGTTATTTAATTAATAGACTACCATCAATCCTGATCATTAATCCGTAAACTTTTTTTTGTATCGATAGCAACTACTTATTTATTTTAAGAACACCCTCTTTGTCATCGGAAAAAGCTTGCGAATCCTCGTGAAATTGTGAGATATACTGGCGGATCTCTCCGGTTCCCATGCCAGATAGGTCCCAACCGTAGAATTAGGCAAAATATGTCCACTGTGTCCAGGAGAGAATAGCCTTCGGCCAATTCTCCTAGGGGAAGCACAACTCTTACTCCAGACCCGGACAAATGCAGTTCAATTAGCTCTGCAAGGCCATCCATCTAGGAGAAGGACACTCCAATTAAAATTTGCGATCTCAGGATCTTGCTGTCACCATCTAGGCCATTGGAAACGAACCTCTGGAGTAAAAAGTGGGGAAAGTTTCGCACTTCTCATTTAAAAAATTCACTGCGCAGGCTAAATGGTGGATGAAATCCTTCATATCTTCGTTAGCGGAGTCAACTACATAATCCGAAATGCACCTATATCTTATATAATTGTTTGCAACATTCGAGAATACATTTTGTTGATTTCTTATATTGTTTTTACTATTATTACTTTCCGTACTGGAAAAATTGATAAAATTTGGCAGCTAACAGTTCTTCTGTTTGCTGAATTCCGGATTGTTTTGTGCATGAAACTATGGTTATCAGTTGTTTTGATATGATTTGAATTTAAAAGATAAGACATAACATTCTATTTTCGCCATTTATTGGTATTCGATATTATTCGAAGTTGAAACACTGACACTGAAAAATGTTAGTAGGACTATAAAACTTTATAGGTGGTATCATGGAGACATGCAGTTTCACGATAGTTATTTTCATCGTCTAACGCATTTTCAACAACGATAGCAGCATTAGTAGCATCGGTTGTTGTTGCAATTTTGTAGAACGACGGTAGAATACCATTAAATGCAAAATTATGCAGAACACTCTAATTTGAGGATTCTTTTTGATTTTGCAGTTGGATTATTCCAGAGATTTTTTTTATCCTCTGATCTTTTACTTTTTCTTTGAAATTTCATACTTCATTTCTTTTAACTTTTTTAATTTTGTTAATCTTATCCTACTTAATGTTATTTAGTTAAAGCAACTTTCATTAATGCAAAGTATCAGTGTCTAAAACAAATATGTTTTTATGTGCCCACTGGCACAAAAAAAGAATTTATATTTGCCATAATTGGCAGATTTGTAAAGAAAAATTTCCAAATTAACGAGCAAGAAGTAGCAGTAAATTTTGTTTGGAAATATCAGTTGTTGATTTAAAACAGTGTAAACCAGAATGATAATGACTGCTATCACCCCTTATCAGTATGAGAAACATATTTGTGATCATTGATCACTTTGAAAAATGTGTATTTCATTAATCAGTTAAATACTTCTTCTTTTTCTATAGCTGAAAATTAAGACAAACAAATAAAGAATGAACCTAAAGAAATATTGTATTACGGTATCATAATATTACATATTTTATAGTTTCATTTGCCAATTTTATGTTTCTCTTTTTGTCTTTCATATATCTTAAATATTGTTTTAGAAAATGTTACCATAAGTGCAGTGCGATCATCTGTTTTCAAATAAGCAAAAATCGCAAATCATTTTTATTAGATTTTCAATTCTTTAATATATGTCACTACGATTTGAATTATTGAATTTCATGCTTACCACAAATTACCATTGCAATAATGTACTAAAATATAAATTAATTCAGCTCATAGATGCTCTGACTTCGATTACTTGTTAACAGATGACAGCTTACCTTAATGGCAGAGGATAGTGTTTATTCATAACTTTTAAATATTGAAAAATTTTGTTGAATTCAAAAAATTCCATATGCTGTCGTTGTTGTTGTATTCTGGTTTTGAATCTCAGCGTTTACTTGTTTGCTATTTTTCAAATAATTCGATTAACTTGAAATTCTCTTCATCAACTATTGAAGTATGTGAGAAAAATACCAATTAATTTCAATCATACATAATTAATCGGGATGTTTTTAGTTGATGGATGGAAATACTGATTAGTCTTTTTTCGCAATTATTTTAGAGATTATCATGTTTATGAATATCAACTGAACGGTAAATAATAGAATTCTGCTTAAATTAACGTGAAATTTATGATTTGAACCGATGACAAACGAAATTCAATTGGAATTCTTTTATTTACCGTTCAGTTGACTTCATGATAAGGCGAAAAGCTATGAAATTCATTTTGTAAATCAGTAATTATAACTGTTAAAACAAAAAAAGTAAAAAAAGCCACATTTGGTTTAGTTCACATGCAATCAATATAACGGATAGATACAGGAAAGATAATCTTAGGATAGATAACCATTCATCGATTCCATAATAAGCTTATTTAAGACATATGAAATATTCGAAATTTAAAATTTAATTCATTCCACTGAAAACGAAAAAAAAAAAGGCGCTCATTAAGTATAACTACTTTTTGCAACGAAGCCATTTGAATTTATGGTTCAACGAAATTGGATGGAAATTATAATAAAACATTCATTACGCATTTTTTATTTTTAAGCGAACAGTTCGAAAAATTTTCCGTTTTTTACTTATCGTCAATATTTATTTATTCGATTCGTCCAAACGATACCACTATTAAAAGAAATTGCAGGAATTATTATGCAAGTGCATGAATGCAAGTGTATGAAATATTTGTTTGAACTGATTGTAAATAGTATAATAATATCTAATGCGATTGAATATAATTATTACTTTCAGCTCTATTTACTTGCTATATTTGTCAGTTATATTATCTAAATTTTCTCTCCTTTTTTTTGTTAAATCAAAGGAAAAATCATTTTTTAAAAAACATACATTGATATTACCAATTTGTTTTTGTAAAAAGTTTCGCCAACTGTTAAATCAACGAATATTTCTTGCAAAAAGAAAAACAAATTTTGTTTTTGTTATAAAAAATTTCAATCATTTATTTTTCCAACCATTTTTTTTCATTATATCTTTATGTTTAAAAGCATGCAAAAAAAAAACATAAAATTATCTTTCCCTCCTTTTTTTTTTCTTTCTCTCTCTCCAGGCTAATATCAACTCCAAATGTTAGTGTAATCGCTGCAAAATATTAAATATATTGTTGGAATAAATTGAAGCATTTAGTGAGCAATGCTTGTAATATATCCATATAGTACTGTTCCGGTTGGATTAATCGTTTCCTATTTTCTTTCCTCTTTTTTTCTGATAATTTCCGAAGAAATAGTGCATTTAAACCAGACTATTTATTATTGAAAATGAGAATCTTTCCGCCGCATTGTTATTAAATTTTCGCTAATTTCAATGAAACATTCAAAATGATACTGTTTATTTCTCGATGAAATTTATTTTCCTTGAATGACCATGAAATGTTTATTGAAGTGTTGCAAAATTTTCTTTTGAATATTTCAATTTCCATTTTTTTACGAAAACTATCGAAAACTTTTGCAAAATTTTATATGTAATACTTACGAACGATTTACTAAAAAAAGAAATTTATGGTCCAATGAAAACTTATAAAGGATATTTACAGCATAACATTGGCATAGCAATTATAGTGATTAACAAAGAAATTTAATCTATCCTATATTTTTCTCAAATTTTATCGAGTAGATTCGTAGTATATTTATATTTCCTGTAGTGATTATTTAAAAAAATAAGTTTTGAAGCTTTCTTATCAGCGATGTATTTCAAAATAAATAATATATCCGAGTAAGTTAAGCTGAGTTAGTAAATAATGTGACATTTTATATTAAAATTCAAATTAAGCTGCTTTATAGTCTTCCAGCTCTCTTTCTCTTTTCATTTTAATGTTTTTATGATCGCTATAACTCTCTCCCCTTATCTTCTTTTCTGCATTCTGAAAAACCAGAAAAAAAAAGTGAAAGAGTTTTAAGAGCATAAGATTATTAAAATTTGTCGAAGTGTTGTCAATTTTAAATAAAAAGCTTTTACTCCGATTATTCTCCAAAAAAAAAAAGTAAAAACATTAATGTTTTACAGACGTAATTTCATTTCGAAATGATTTTTAAAAAAGAAAAAGAAAAGCGAAAACAATGAATATCGTACAAATTTCTTGAAGCAATTGAAACATATTTTTTTTTGCTGTTTTTTCTCGCCACTCATCTCGATTAATCAAATTTAGTTCAGTTCAGGGTCAAAGACAAAGAACGCTGTAGTTTTCCGGGAAAAGTAAACGGTAATTTTAAGTCGAAAGTAGTTTGTTGAAATCATATTTTCTTATTTCTCTCGAAACTTTCTTACGTTTTTTACTGTGAAAGCAAAATATGCTTTTTTCAATTTTTCGTTTTTTCATCGATCTTTCAGACATTTTTATGATTTCCTTGAATTTCTCATTATTATAATGATGTAAAAATATTATTTGTCTAATAGTTAAGAAATGCTTCTTTCTCTGACCGACAAAAAAGGCAAAAAGAGTGTCATCGACTATTTAGCTAAAAAATTTTTATATGCAATAAAAGATTTTGAATTTGAAATTGATTTTTGGCAGTGTTCGTTTAAAAATAAACTGCCAATAATTCTTTTTCTTTTGACATAGTTTAACAGTTTTAGTTGAATCAAAGAAACAGCAGGGAAAACATTCGGAAAAAGTATTTGAATTTAGAAATTTAACTTTTTTTTCACTTATAACATTCATTTCATTCATATCCAGTCATTTTCTCCATAAATATGCTTGTTCTATTTTATCCTATTCGGTTGTTAAAAAAAAAAAAAAAAAAAAAAAAAAAAGAAAAAAAAAATGAAACCGGATAATGAAGTTTTCCGATGTTTCCTAATTTTTGATATTGATCCAATCTGACTAAATTAGACTAGATCAACATTTGCTTTGGCAACAATCTGATTGAATGTTGGAGATGATCAATAAACAACTTTCTGAAAGACACTTAATAATACTAATCTGTTTACTAATCCGCTTAATCCACCAATTGGACATAGCTGATTAATCTTATCAGCCAACTGCTTATATTGTCTTCCACATTTGCTTTAAATTCTTACGGTTCTTATTGTACCACTGTGTTTGTTATTCCTCAAAAGTATAAAAGACTGATTTTTTTTTTTCGCTTTCTTTCGGAAAAAAACTATATAATTGCTATATTAATAACAGGTAATAAATGCCTGCTAGATTAAAACATAAAGGCCATTTTTTTGCTTTTACGATACTGTTCAATTTATATTAATTATAAATTGTTCATTAATTGTGCATGAGGAAAAAAAAAAGAGTCCGACGAAAATCAGCATTAATGAATAATTTTTAAAGGAAATTTTTCAATTATTTGCCATTTTCTAATTTCAAAAATCAATTATACTTTATGATAACCTTTGAAGCACTTATTCACCTATTCCTCAATGAGAATATCGATAAATGTTATGAAAGTTTTTGTTAAAGTAGTTGAAATTAGTGCGCAGTTGCTAGTAGAAGTCATTAGTTGTGTTTTCAACTGCTGATTGAAATGTACTTTTCATCTATCGTTCGTCTATTTTCCTTTTTTTTTTTTTCGTTGTAATGCAAAGAAAATATCGATTGTATTTTTTTACAAGAACTTTTTATCTATTTTCCAATTTTTAATTCTTCTTTTCAATAAAAATAAATTGGTAATTCTTAATTTTATAAGTACCAAAAAGTTTCGCTATTTTTTTCTATTCATTCATATTTTAGGTTATTTAATGAATTCATTTTATATCATTTAATGAAGAGTGAAATTTTCATTTTATTTTATTCATGCACTTTGGCATATATATCGTATTACTATCGAAATAAATATACGCATAAAATGTAATTTTTTTTTTTTTTTTTTTTTTTTTTTTTTTTTTTGAAGGAAAACAAGCATTATGTTGAAATACGGTATACTGTTGGTATTAATTACAGTCGGTGTATACGGGGACTTATTGTCGGAAGTTGGTGATTTCTTTTTGCAGCATTTTACCGATGTCAAATCACTTTTTGCAAGTGATGAAAAAGTTAGTTTCGCGCTTCTTTTTTCCCTTTTCTTTCTTTGCCTGTTTTATTTGCCCTTTCTCTTTTCACATTGTTGAAATTGAAAACAAGTTTAGCCTTCAAAATCAATGAAGTAACATCTACCATCGGCAACGCTATTACAGCATCCTGAAAGATTTTTGATAGGAAATGAAACAAATTGAAATTAAAAACTGAAAATAACAAATATAAGGGGAACGTCTCTTAGCTCATTTTATAATATTCCGCTCAATATTATCATTGCTATGGATATAACCAAACTGTATTGAGAGAGTGACAAATTTTAAGCAATTACAACAAAGCATGGATCGAGTGAAGAATTTATTGGTAACATTTCAAGAAAAAATGCCTATATTAAAACCGATTGCTGATGAAGCGCAGAAGGTGATACTGAATAAAATTGGTGGTTTACTTTCTCAATTCAACGATTACCAAAAAAATGTAAGTTATCTGAAAGAAAATTACCAGCTACAATTTATGTAATCTTGAAGACTAATGGATATTTAATGAGGAGTGGAAACTCAGAAAAGAAATTTCAAACATAAATTTCCAGAAAAATGTTAGCCTTAAATCAAAAACTTGAATTTTCCGTATTATTTGAAATTTTTTATGATAAATTTTTACGACAAAGTCCAACAGCTGTGTTAATAACTATATCAATAACAAGAAAGGGATCCCCGATAAACTGTTGCGGATGTAGTTTCCTACCTTCCTTCAAGATAATCTAACTTGCTTTTAGATTTACGCTCCAGAAATAACACTTCCGTTTTTAGGCTTACATGACGGTAATATCACTTAAATACTAAAGGAATATTTTTTTTTTGAAAAAAAAAGCTCATCAATGCTCCAAAAATCCTGGCTCGCTGTTCACCTCAGTTAACAAGGAGTAATAATTTGACAAAATTTCTACTTCGAATAAGTTTGATGAGATTAGATAATGTATCACTACAATTAATTAATAACTTTGCAACCGTTTCTTTTCCCTCTAACAGTAAGACTTTAATTTCTCTTTTTGCTCGAAATATTAGAAAATGCTATTTTCTAATAGTGAAAGAACGGGACAAAATAGTTCAGTCATTGATTGTCCAATTGCACAGCACGGTTAATACTTTCATGCTTATTATCATAGTTTCGGAAAAAAATTTATGATACCAATTGCCCAAGTCATTCTATACGATTGACAATTTTTTGATGAAAAGAAAATTGCTAAATATTTTTTATCACCTTTATCCTCGTGCTTTTTTTTTAAATCGTAAATTGCAGGTGTTTAACTCTAAAATGGACTTCAATCAGAAAGAGAATAACTGGGAGACTCTTCTCAAGAAGATTTTTGTTACTGAAGGTCTGAACAAACTTTTACCATTGCTGCAAAAAATAAATAGCGCACCTGCAAGCGCACCTGCAACACTTGCAACCTACCTGCTCACAGTCACTGTCCCTCTCTTGATCACCGCTTTACGAGAGTAAGACTACAACTTCTATTCCTGTACGAAATTCCTTCTATTAACTGTACATTTTTTTCAAAATCCCCTCTATTAATTGTACGTTTTTTTTCAAAATTCCTTCTATTAACTGAACGTTTTTTTTTTTTTTTTTTCATTTCAAATCGTATTCATTGATTTTAGCGACGTCATATACCCATCTATTTTACATTAACCTAAATTTTCTTGTAGCCATTGCTAATCTCTTTCTCTTTCTGTCCTGTTTGTCGTAAATATCGCCATTAGATTGATTTGTCAGATTTATAAAGTATATTCAGATTTTTTAATAAACATTCTTAATTGAACATAGCAACAACTCAATTCCTAAACAAACTGAACGTACAACTGCACAATGTTTGCGAGACATAAGCCACCTTTAGTGGAATATATCTACAAAGAAACACAGATTATCATAAAAAAATAATCACTTCTGAAATTCGATTCGTTGAAATGTGGGAATTTCATGGATTAATATTAAATAATTTATAAGCCAGTAATAATGATTACAGCGAATTTAAATATGCATTCATCCATTGACGAAAAGTATTGATTTCCTCACTGAAACCGTTTTTTTTTTTAGAAATCGAAATCTAACCTGATCTAGAAAGGCGACAAAGAATGAAATAACGAAGTTAAGATAAAGTGTTTCCTGATTACTGATGAAACCTTACTGAAAAAATTAAAATGAAAGAGTGAATGGCACAGAAGGGTCGATAAAAAAGAGAACTGATTTCAAAAATCCAAAATGCTCTTCCAGAAAAAAGCGAGCTCTAAAATGATTCATAATGCTTCCGGATTTCACAGAAAACAGTTGCATACATTAAGTAATATAACGGAATGTACATAGCTTCCCAATCTTAACAAATAGGAGCCAGGATTATGCAATGAACATCCACATTTGGCACGAATCTAAAACCTACGAAAAAACAAATATCTTACTTTCGTTCTAATGAAAAAAAAAAAAATGCATATATCAGAATCACAAGATAAAACTTAACGAAATGAACGAAAGTGTATAACGAATGATCTGTGGATTTCCCAAGCAGACTGTTAAAAAAGAGGAAGAAAAAAATTAACAATCGAAATAGAGCAATCATTTGGAAATATAATATTAATAATTACAGCGAGCACTACACAATCTTTACGAAGCTGAAAGCTAATTTTAAATGAGAACAATCTGATGAAGCTGATCCTAACTTAAATTGGTTTTAACTTCAAAGAGTTAGCCCCCTAAAAGCTGCTTGGAATTGTGAATAATCCAATAAGCTTTTCATAATCTTAGAACTTAGCCAACAATCGCAACGCTAAGAAACCAGGCAACTTCAACTTTACAATTGCTAAGTAGCGTGATTGACAATATCAACAAAAATAAAACTATTATAAAGTGTGAATTTATCACTGCACCATGTGAAAAATGAAAGTTTACAACGAAATAAAAAAATTAACAAGCTCTTTTCAACGGTATTATCGATTCCATTATAACAAAATAATACAGATATTTTATAAGAAAATGGGCTACATTGCGAAGAAATACAGTTGTATCAACAGTAACTTAAAGTGAATTGCAGAAGTTATGCCGAACAACCGATGGTACCTTTCTTGAGAGGTTAAAGAAAGAAAGAACAGAAGGAGGACAATCATTCTTCCAACTTCCCTTTCATATAATAACAATTCGAAGATATAATGAACGGTGAAAGTTCTCTGTTGAAGATTGAAAGAAATGATTATCCGAGTGTAAGCCTTTGGTCATTAAAGCAATTACTGGCAAAACAAGTACGATAGGATGAAAAGCAGCTAATAAATTGATCCAATACGATACACAAAACATTATGGCGGAACATAAGGTGGAGGTTGTCTCTGATTGGTGAATGCATTTCGAGGTCGCGGACTTGATGCAGCAGAAAGCGGTGGAGGCGGCTTGTAAAGAGGGTTCTCGTGCTGAGAAATGATCAGCGGTGGACGCTCTTCCTTAACCAACATCGGCGCCGATACCGTTGCTGTTTCATCTTCCTGTGGAATTTCTTCCGGAAATACTACTGGCAAACCTTTCGAAATGTACTCTGATTGAACTGAAAAAATTCCCTTCGAAAAAAATAATCGAAATAAAATCATATTACGCCGATACCGAAGTCACCTGAAGAGTTGTTAGAGAAAAAAAACCTAGAGATCTTGACGGCAATATTGACAATCCAAACCTGCTTTTGCTTTCTTTCGTTTCATTAGACAGCAAAATAATACCAGTACAGCTAAGATAAATTTAAAAAACGCAATGACAGCAACTGGTAACCACAGTTGAAAAGATGAGGCATCATGATCCGGAGAAACAGTAGTTATGGATAACGAAACGTTCGCGGGAAGACGGGATGTTGGCACATCTTCGATACAAGATCCTGAATCAACAACAGCAATTAAAATTCCAACATACAAATTTCTAGAAGAAATAATACCCAACGATAAAGTAAAATTACAGGAAAATAGACTACTAAGGTTGTCGGAGCAAATGCTGCAGCGTCCTTCCACTCGTTTTGATAAAAATAAAAATAAGAAATGTTAAATCACCTCGGAACTCTAATTTCACATTCCGCACATGAAATCGACTATCCATTACTCGAACAAATTCGGCTCGGATACGATCCCGCCTTCTAGTTAACATAACATGCTTAATTGCGTCAATTGCTTTTTTCTGACAATATTTATATGACAAAGAAGCATTTGAAAAGACGACGCGGGACTGCCGCCTCACACCATCAATAGCTTCAATTTTCCTGCAAAGATTCAAAAAAAAAACTTCTTACAAATGCTGCAAAATGAACAAGCATATTTTTTCATTTATAATACGTCCTTACCGAATAAGGAGTACAAAACTTATATAATACTGCTTCTTCAAAAACTGCCCTGAAAACCAACCTAATAACCAAATTTTTTGGGGACCGATCTCCTAACGAATTAGCCAACTTTTCCACAAATGCGCATAAAATATCCGGATCTTTCGCCAATCGTTCGGAACTATGATCGACATTAAGAATAAATAAGTGATTAGTCGGTGGTTCGGGAATAACTGTTACTCGAAAAGGTGCAGATGTCATCTGTAAAAACCACAAATTTAATGACATGTCAGTGCTATAACAAAAATTCACATCAGATTACGAAATACAAAAATCCTTCATATATTTTTATTAGAATAACAGTGTAATTTACAACATACTTTTTTCATGTCACTAAAAGACTAAAACATGTCCCATATCCTTCCTGCCACTACACTACTTCAACTTGGCGCCCAGATGACCTGCTCACTATCCTCAGTGCAATTGAAAAAGAAACGTTTAACTTGCCTGATTTGCAGAATCTCGCGCTTCTAATCGAAATTCGAAATCTCCCGTATTCAATGAGACACCGTGTAAGACCTGCTTCTTTTTCCTATCTAACGTAAGCCAATTGTTATCGGCAACAATTGGGTGAACAGATAAAGTAAGTGAACGCGTATCTCCATCCTCCGCATCAATGAATGTTTCCCTCGGAATGGCATACTCGCACATTATACCCCTAAAATAGAAAAAAAAAAGGAAAACATTGGTTACCAGTAAAGCCAACCAGCAAAATTATATCAATTCAATTATAATAAAGAACGTTCTGAAATAGTATCGAAAAGCACCTTCTACAAGTAAAAGCTTGAAGTGAATGTAGTCGCACCGGAGGTCTATCATCTTTTTCCGTAAAACGCGAAGAACGCGTTGTGGTTTTTGATGTTGTTGATTCAAAATTAATATATGGTTCATTCGTTGCAAAGCCTGACATCTGAGACATGAGACCAGTTCCGGCAATATGATTACGTTGTTTCCATGGTGATAACGTTCCTTTTCTCAGCTACAAAACTTGTGATTGACATAATTCGTCAAAACAGATTAATAAGTTGACTAGAGAGTGATAATCTCATCATAAACGACAAATCATTTTAGTTTACAAATCACTGATGCCCAACTAACACCTTTTCTAGTAAATCTTGAAAGTTACACTTGTAATGAATTGCAGTTACACTTGTGATGAATCCACCTATCGTAGAAACTTACCACTGAATCTTGAAAAATACACTGCAAAAATTTTTAACAGAACTCCTAGATTCAGGAAGAAATCTTGAAAGTTAAGTATATTACCATCAAACAGTGCTGATCTACTTTTTTAAAACTTTAAATGAATTAAACTAATGTACACACAAACCTCCCAACCAAACAGTTTTTGCCGTGATGCCGCCAAAGCATCACTCTCATCGAACGTAAGCATCTTTTCCAGCACCTCAATAGCATTTTCATCAATTTCTTCGCAGGAAACTTTCCACATAATTGTCATGGAATCACTGTTCGGCTTATGCTGCATACCGGATTCTACAACTTCTGAGAGTCTTATTTCTTCCTTATACTTATTCGAATAAACACGAAGCGAAGGGCTGAAAAACTAGCATCAGTTAATCGTGATAATTTCAAGTAATATCCTTAATAAATCCATGCTAGATGATGCTAAATCACATTGAAAATATTAAAAGTTATAAACGCCAACCACGGTAAAATTTTTTCATAAAAAATTGATAAATAATGCCAGACAGTCTAATCTTTATAGAATCATGTCAATACTGGAAGATATTCCGTGCTAGCTGCCCTACTAAATTCTCGAACTTCTAAAAATCTTCCGAAAAATATGAATTTTTTGTGGAAAGCTGAAAAAACAATTTCATGCACGCGCTTAATTTTGCTTATTGACTTCTGCATCAAACAGAATTCTAGTTACCTGTTAATATTAAAAAATCTTGAAACGACATTAACAAGATGCAATTGATCAGCTATACTTTGATTGCTAAGCGGAGTATCAAATGCAATTTCCATCCACAATATATTCCTTTCGGCACCGCATGGATTTGTGACTTCTTCCTTGACGGAAATTTCCATCACGTCGTTCGTCTGACCATTCGTTATCCGCAAAAATGTTTTTCCAACATCATTATGTTGTGGTATACCTTGCAAAATGCTGAAAGAACAAAATGTTCTCCAATTCTTTTTGCTATTTGTTGAATTTGATATGAAATCTTACAAAAAAAAAAAAAAAAAAGAAAAAAAAAATAAAGAAACTACCGTTCACTTTTTTTCCAAATTAGCCATGCTGGTAATTCCTCGCCAGATGCATCCTGGACATCAATTGTATTCGAATCAATTTGAAATGCATAGTGAAATGGTTGACCAACTACTAATTCCACTATTTCTGGTATTCGTGTTATTGTAATAGTTACATGTATAAGTAATACTAATATTATTGGCGTAAAATATTTCATCTGCAAAATTTTTGAGGCTATTTTTATTTCTCGTTTTTTTTTTTTCTTTTTTTTTTTTTTTTTTTTTTTTTTTTTTTAAAGCTTTGTATAAATGAGTAATTCATGCTACGACGCATTCGAAAATATTACACAGTGTCCTAAATGCCATCATCTTTCGTTAATCCAGTAATTAGAAAAGTAAAAGAACGTTTACTCTCATGATGGAACCGTTGTTAACAATTACTCATATTAGTGAGGCATGTTTTATTTTTCACCAATCAAGCATTTATATCATGGATCCGGAACTGTTTTTATATTTTTTATACTAAAAACAACTGTAAAAAATCCAACTGCTAAAAAGAAAGTTTGACAAACTTACCTCATCAACTGTCCTAATTGAGAAAGTGGAACAAAGTTCGGGTTTGCGGAACGAATAACTTTTATTATTATTCTATTTAGAAAACAGAATTTACCCTATTTGATAAGAAGGAACAACAAGTCTTGAATGAAAGATAATGGTGATATTTGTAACAGACAGTTTTACTCATCGCTCTAATTTCATCGCTAATTTAAAACACAAATATTGATATCAGTGAAATGTACTTAAAACTCAGCTATATATTGTTCCACCATCAGAAGTAACGTACAGATGATGGAAAATCCCCATAAAAGACTCTCAAATTGTGAGAAATGATCATTTTCCATTAAATGTTATTTGAAGATGATAAAGATCGATAAAATTTTAAAATATTTAAATTCGGACATTTAAATTGTAAAACAGCGTTTAAATTCATGAGACATCATGACTTGCTGAAAATTGCGAAAGAGTATGTAGTTTGAAGAATGCAGAAATATATGATTGTTATTGTGCTGTGCTTGTATGCGCATAGTAATCATGATAAGTAAAAAAGTTGCGTCATTTGAAGAGACAGTAGAGAGTAATAAGATCTAGCAGATACAATAGAGAAAATAACCAAGAATAGCATTCTGTACGCATACAGCATTGTTGCGAAAGGTTTAGGCTCAAATCGCATGGTGGAGGCGCTTTTGTGAATATCAGGAAGTGAATGTTGTTACGTTATCCTTTCTGGTTTCCCTGATAATTTACCGGGTTTTTCTCGAGATTCTTTTTGGAATATTTTGATTGCAAATTTTAAAGAAAAGGAATAGGATAGTATGTAACTATCACCATCTACAGCAACTTTTGTAGAAAAAAATGAAATACATGTACGAAGTGAAAATAAAAGAGCAGATGACCTGTTTGGTAGGACGGTTTTTTGAAATAGGTTTTCAGGAAGAAACTTTCGAACAATTCGATATGTCTCTTATCCTTTTTACTAGTTATTCATGATTAATAATTTATATGTCACTTTCCAAAAGTAGAGGATGGTGATATGGGAGTTTTTTTTTTTTTTCAGTTGGATCAGAAAATATAAATAAGTTTTGATAAGAATTGTATCCTATCAATTCGTATAATCTCAGGATTCGGAAAACGAATATATGGATGAAGAAGCAAAACCAATTCTGGTTTTGGTTCGGAAACCTGCAATGATATGTTGTTTTAGATACTGACAAATTAACCAAGCGATAAATTAGGCGTAGTACTATGAATATTTAGAAAACTCGTGAGGATTCTGGATTTTACTAAGATTTTTCAAGTGTGCATTTCTTTGAAGATGAACCATTTTAATGTAACAATTTGATAATCTTCTTTCATTTCTGTTTGTTTGCAGATGAGGAATTAGGAAGAGATGGCGGATAGTTTGTGTATTCCAGTGGCATCGTGCAGATGGCCAGTGCATCTTTTCGCTGGATCGGTTGCCGGTCTTGTCGAACATTGTTTAATGTTTCCATTTGACTCCGTGAAAACTCGGTTGCAAAGTTTGTGTCCATGTCCAGAAACAAGATGTCCAACAGTAATGCATAGTCTTTTGTCAATGGTGAAACGCGAAGGTGTGCTGCGATCATTGAAAGGAGTCAATGCTGTTGCACTTGGTACCATTCCGGCTCATGCTCTGTATTATACGGTTTATGAAAAGTTGGTACTACTAGTATCTGAACTGAACTGTTAAGTTGTTCTCTGTAGCACTAACTGATGTCCAAACTATTCTATATTCTCCACTCTCGGGAGAAGTGTGTACAGCTCATATTTTCCTTTCTTTTATTTTCTACCCTAAATTATAACAAAATTTTTCAAGCTTTTTATCGAAATTCTGAGGATTCAAGCATAAGTTTTAACAATAATTTATGAAATCTTGCAGTTCCAAAGCTTATTTGTTAAATAATCCACGGGTATCTAGTTCTACGTCATATGCGATATCCGGAGCGCTTGCTACTGCTGCCCATGATGCTGTTATGAATCCTGCTGAGGTATTCACCTCTTGTAAATTCTTTTTGATTTCTGGAAACTATTTAACTAGTGAATTGATTATGCAGGGTGGTTTAACGGCTGGCAAGTTGATTTTCATCTAAGAGGTTAATGTCCGCCTTTGGATTACATCATTGTTAGATGATACTGTTTTTGTTAACGGTGTATGTCTTCAGGTAGTGAAACAACGCATGCAAATGATGTTTAGTCCTTATGGTAATAGTTTGGAATGTATACGGTGTGTTTATATTCGAGAGGGTCTCATGGCTTTTTATCGTTCATATATTACGCAGCTGACATTGAATGTGCCCTATCAGTGCACGCATTTTATGATATATGAATATATGCAAAGCTTACTAAATCCACATCATAATTATAATCCTTCTTCCCATCTGCTTTCCGGAGGTATATTTTTATGTCTTATTTTACTAACGGTTGAATTTATTTTGGTTTTTTTTATCTTCAAAGGTTTCTCATATTTCCATTTTTATAGAAATGAAAACAATTTTCATATATTCTTTCTACTGTAATGTCATATACAGTCATGATTAAATGGTTCATTTTAATATTATCGCATGTTATTTAGCGGCTTTTCAAAACTCTCTGCAGCAGATGCATGTTCATTCTGGTGACAGTTTCTTAAATCTTGTTATCTTTTCCTTTCTTCAGAACTCCAGTTCCAAAACGATTTACAGGAATTGCCGGTGGGATAGCTGCAGCTATTACAACCCCTTTCGATTGTGTGAAGACTGTTCTGAATACACAACAGACACCCCGATTTAATACCACATATCGATTGCTCACTCAGAGTGGACATACAGCGTATTACAAGTATTACTTTAAAATTCCCGCTAAAAATGATTGTCATATTAAAGTTGAAACTGGTTTTTTTTCACAATACATCTTCATCCTGCTCCATGCTTTCTTGGATGGTTAACGCTTTCACCCATGTTTGGTTCCATTTGTATTTCTGTTTATGTAAATTTGCTTTATAGAGGACTTGCTGACGGGATCCGGACGATATATTATCTTCGAGGTACAAGTGGTTTTTTCCGTGGACTTCAGGCTCGAATAATATTCCAGGTTCCTTCTACAGCGCTTAGCTGGTCTGCGTATGAATTGTGCAAATATATGTTTTCTGTGTAAAGGGATTCCAGTGTCTTATTCTTTCATGGATATGCCGAGTGTCTTTTTATTTCAGTTCAGCTAGTTTATGAGGTTCTTCTGGTTTCTTTATAGAGTTTCTCGTTTCCCGATAAGGTAGTTAAATGTCACAAAACTAATCTCGGTTTAGAATTCGTGGCACTTTTCCATAATTTAAATGCAGTTCCAAACTCTGTATCATTATTCACTGGCGTTTTTGTGTTCATGAGACAATGGCGATTCATTCTTGGTCACTTTTATTTTTGCACTGGCCTGTTTGTTTATATTAAACTGGTATTAAAAGCTTGAATTTGTGTTTGTATTCCAGATCAAAAGCCTGTTTTGGGCATATTTATCTAGCATACGTTTTCTTTCCTATAAAACATGAGAAATTTCCAACTTGCTTAATTATTGCGAGCTAAAACGAAAAAGTTGGTTAGTTGTTGTTGTAGGATTTTGGAAGAATTTACTGGTGAATAAATTGAAAACGTGAAATTTTAGCGACATTAGCATCTGTTTGTAGTGATTCTTTAATGGAAGTAGGGGTTATGTATGTTTTTTCGGATTATGCTTTCGTAGCTACTTGTTTTATGCATGGATTCAATAAATTATGCTTAATTACTACAGTGAAGATGTCTACTAATGATATCGAGAATGATAACACTATAGCGGTGCAAAATGGGGAAGAGCGCATTCGTACAGAAACGGAATTGAGTGATGATTCTGAACTTACAGGAACTGATCTGTTCCCTACGGAAACTCCTTTATCCCAGCTAAAATATGACGATTTGTCAGGTACCTTGTTAGGTTGATTTGAAATCACGTAACTTCAAGCACATGAAAGTGGCGATGGTGAATCAGTTTGCAGTCATCTATTATTCTTGTAATTGAGACAACTTGTTGATTTAAGAGCAGTATTTTAGGTTGCTTTTATAAATTTTGTTTCATTGTTGTTTCTTCTGCAGACATCTCATCGAACCGTAGCGACAGCAAATGTCATTGAAGTACCATTAAAACTTAGTAGAAGACATCTCTTGATGTTTCAAAATTGCTGTCTGTTGGCAAGTGAAAACGAGTAGGGAACTAAGGCGAAAACTACTGACGGCCTACCTGGAAGGTTAGAAAAAGTAGTTTAATGGTGGTTTGGATTCTTTTGGGCGAAATTCATATGCTGTAATTATTTTAGCAATGAAAAACGTGATGCTCAAAATGGACACTATTGATAATATTTGTAAATTATAGGACCGTTATTGTCTATCCCAATTTGTTTTCATTTCAAGGCACAACTGGCGTAGCAGAGCAGCCTGAAGTAGCTGTAGCAAATTCCTCATCAAATAATATGTCAACAAGCAGAATTAGATCTGAAGATTTTGGTAATAATCTGTGTTTGAGTAACGAATCGGAACGAACAGAAATTGATAATACGCAAAAAGATGAGCGTACCCATGTGGGACAGGTGAGGAATATTTTAATAATATTCAGTGCATTGAAATTCATCTTAACCATTTATCGCTTTTTTCGATTTCAAGCCAGTTTACTCTCTTGAGAATGATTTCTTGAATCAAATTTTATGTCTACAAATCTATTGTTCAGGGACGATGTTTCGGGGGTTTTATGTTCGATCGAAATCGGCATCCGAATCCGGAGCTTCCCAAAGAAACAGGTCTGTTTTGAATTAATAATTCTGAATTTCTTTGTGCAGTGTGTCATGGTAGTTCCAGTTATCTCGTGGTAATTATTTATTATATATATTGAAGTACTAAATCAATATTCGTATTTAAGCAGGGTGCACATTCTAGAACACTGATAATCATTTTTATTTACGTGAAAGTAATTGTGGACCTTTAAGATGTTTTTTTTTCAATATTATGTGGAAAGTGGTGGACTTCTGCTGTCCATTACTATTAAGGCGCTTCGTTCAGATGCTAACAGTTAGGACATATCTTGTACATTTTTTCAGTGACGGTTCTGAACTATCCTTTTCCGCCCACAGCTATACCAGTTGGAGATGATGAAAATGAATTTCGCAAATCATTGGCTGATGCGAAAGTAAGAATAAATATATATAGTGCTTGTTGAGTAATTTTTTGATACAAAAATATCCGCTTGTTTGTTTGCAAATTTACGTGAATACCTACTATTTTTCTAAAGAGTTGCGAGCATCCACCCTTCTTCAAGCATTCAGTTTAAAACGCTTGATGCTATATAATGAATCCGAGAACCGATTTGATAGACATATGTAAAACTAGTAGCATATTTCCTGTAATTATATTCCCTTAGGTGTATTTAATTGGCACGGCGCATTTTTCGCCTGATAGTCAGCAAGACGTTTTGAAAACAATCGCAAGCACTCAACCAGATATGGTAATGGTTGAACTTTGCCCATCGAGAATATCAATACTTTCAATGGATGAAGATACTCTACTTGAGGAAGCGAAGAATTTGAATTTCGATAAAATTATCAATACCATTAAGCAGGTGTGTTACTCTTCATAGTGGAGCAAATGTTGGAAAGGTTATTTCTTTCGTAGTTGCTAGTGAACATTGTTTGTTTAGAGTGGCGCAATTCAAGGAATACTTCACGTATTGTTGTTATCGATGTCTGCGCATATGACAAAAACGCTCGGCATGGCTCCCGGAGGAGAGTTTCGCGCCGCTCATAAGTACTGTTTTGTTTAAAGTTACTCTAAATAAAATTTGTTTTGATATTTTGCGTAAATTTCGAATTATTTTCTAGTAACTTTGCAGCGTATTACGGGTAGTGCTGTTTGAAATGTCATATTTTTAAGATTTGTCCCAGTTAGTAACTTCGTTATTTATTTTTATGTTTCTAGTTCTCCCAGATTTTCAGAGGTGCTATGAACGTAAACATGTGCAAATTAATTCTGGGTGATCGCCCAATACATGTAACTGTACAAAGAGCGTTAGGCTCGCTAAGCTTTTTCCAAAAGCTTCGACTTTTCTATCATATTATTCTTTCGCACAAAACCACTATCACGTAAGTTTGTCGCAAACTTTTGTTGTTTTTCTTGTTTTTTAGCGTTTTTGTTTGCTTATTCTCATCTAGGATTCATGTTTGTTTATTTTTCTTAGTCAGGAAGAAGTGGAAAGGTGCAAGAAGTCAGATATGCTAGAAGAACTGCTTAAGCAAATGGCTGGTGAATTTCCATTGCTTTCGAAAATATTTGTGGAAGAACGTGATCTATATATGACCAATGCGTTGCATACTCTACTCAAAAAGTCTACGTTTGATAAGCGAGTAGCGTGGAGTAAGACAGATGGTAAGCTTCCTTTGTGGCAAGTGTAGAACATCGAAAATTTTCATCTTATGCGTATAAATATATTTCACCACCACCTGTGTTGTTAACTTTATAAATAAGTTATTCGAACTGATATGTATAAAATCAGTGAGAATTGTTCTGTTTTATTCAAAATGCTTGAATTTTCAATCAAAAATGTTCATTTATTTGTGTTGTTAAAAATCTGGATTTATTTTTGTTAATAATAACATGATTTATAGCCGCCTGGCAGCCAATAGCTGTTGTAGCAGTTGTTGGTATGGGACATGTTCCCGGCATTATTTCTAACTGGAATAAAAGAATTGACGTGGGTGATCTATTAATGTTAGTTTATTATTTCATTCATCATAACCAGTGTGTAGAAGTTGGGTCTCTTCCTCGTGTATTTTTTTTTGTACTTCTACAGCTATTTATCGTCGAACGAAAAATGATATAGTTTGAAGAGATAACGAATGATGATTTGACGATATAGTGACTTTTTGGTGATTTTTGACGCAAAAAGAAATTTCGTTCTCAGTGATGGGCAAAGCGCTGGAAAAGCATTCAGCAGAGAAACTGCGATTTACAGAAAGGGACCGTGTTTAATGAGAGAAAAGCGACCATAAATGTGAGTTTATTTTTCAGCATACCACAACCAACACATACTGAAAAATTTATACGCTTGACTCTGAAAGCGATGATCATTGGCATGGTGGGATATGTGTTTTATCAAGTTGGTTCAAAAGTGATCAGCAGAGTGCAGATGTTAATGAAATGATATTTCCTTTGCAATGACAAAGCAGCCGAAGCATATATCATTCACTTATTTGCACTACTTTCTAACATGAAGACTATTCGTCTCAATGCAATAAGTAGAAGAAAGTGTGTTTTGATCATCATTTACGTAATCTGATTTCTTTTAATGTTGTTTTGTGTGTTCTTTCTGATCCAGAACAAGGTGACAATGATGAATCGGAACAGGCGACTTACATGTTTGTGTTAAGTGATGTCTTCATGTATTTTCCAGATAATGCAATACTGAAATAATTTAAAAATGAATGACTGCATGTAATATATTAAATTTTTTGTTTTAACAGTACCTTTTCGCATGTTTCTCATCCTGCAGTGAAGTGTTTTTTATATTATTTGAAGTAAATTTTAGCTACTTTAATTTTTGGAATTTTTATCATGATGTGTTGTGAGTGGCTTCATAATAATTATTGCTTATGCTTCCTGCTTACTGAACTCATTTTTTGATTTCAGCGAAACAAGAAATGAAGTAGTGAAATTGTTATTTAGGATTTCTTTGAAGTTTATTGTTGAAATTGCATTGATTTTATGAACGATTTGACCAAGATTATTTGCCTTTTTTGTTATATTTCGTTTCATTTTTTGTTCATTTATTCTTTTGAAAAATTTCATATTGCAAATACAAACTAATTTGATTTGAACATTATCAATAGTATCAAAATTGCCCCCATAATCCTGATGAGTGCATTACTGCCCATGCTTCACACATATGTAGTCTCTCGGTGATGGAGATTGGTAGTGCCAGTCATCAGTCATTTAAATATACTCGATCATTAATTTCTTGAATTCTCTTCTGGCAATGAAAATAATGAGCATCTAAAAAGGAGATGCTAAAATAATGCGCGTACAATAAATAGTGCCTTACATTGTGTGTTTGCAAATTACAGCATTTCTGAAATTTCACATCATATTTGCTGACAATTTTACACCGTTTTTGTTCGTTACCGTTAAATTCATTTTGCAATTTCTTGTCTGCCACCAAACTATGTGTCATTTATTCCTGTTTATTTTGTGTTACTGCTAATATATTATGTGAATTCAACAAAAAAAAAAAAAAAAGGAAAGGAAAGGATCTTTCTTCATAAAATTAGTAAAATTATTTTTGATAAAAAAATAATGTGTTTCTAAATTGAAATGTATAGATATATACAGTTATTTTATTTTTTTTTGAAATTTTTCTTGAATAATATTTGTTATTTAGTGAATTTCGGATCAGTGAAACTTCTAAGCCTGAAGCTGTTTTTTTTTTTTTTTTCTTTTTTTTTTACTTTTGGCAAAATTGTTGAAGAGTTTTTGAACATTGGAAGGCAATATAAAATATCTTTAAGGATTAAGATGAGTGAATAAGCGATTAGAAGTTTTAGGTGGAATACAGAGAGATAATACACATAGACGAATTTTTGTTTTAATACTTCAACAACCAAACAATTGGCAACGAATAGATTGATGAATTCGTCGTTATTAATCTAATCTAGTAAAAAGTGTAATTATTCTTATTCTGCGTAGAAGTTGATGTTGAAATTTGAAATTTTCAAAAGCCTTTTTTTTTTTAATCGTAATTCCAATGTATATTTAAAGATGATAATGGTCTGCTTTTTAAAAGGTGATGTCAGTTTGGTCATTCATGTTAAATGGGAGGTGATTGTTGAATGGGAGGTGGTTGTTGAACTATTAAATTCCAAGATTCCAGATTCATTGGTAGCATTCTACTGATAAGAGAGAAGTAATAGTGAACGTGCTGGTAATGGAACATGGGTGAATTTGCTCTTTTTATCAACCACCTTTCTTTTTTCCATTTATGTTTGTTACATTATTACGTTTGTTGTATAATCAAGCATTCTTCCTTTTTCGTTTTTTCGTTTTTTCGTTTTTTCGTTTTTTTTTTCCTTTTCTTTTTTTTTGTTGTTGTTGTAATTAAATCCCTAACTTTTTTTAAACAGTTTTGAATTATATTAGCAATTATGCACAGAGGTCAAGGATCAGGCCAAAGGTGGAGCAAGCACAAAGTGTTGCTGATGTCATTGCTCTCACTTAATGTTCTGCAAGAGGTACACTATGATTAGGGCGGTTATTAAAGTTTTTAGATTTAATTGTCAATTGATTACATAATTGATTAGTATATTGTATTTTATTGCTTTGTAGGAATGCACTTCGAGTTTATTTTATTAATATATTTATAAAATATTAGTGCTATGATTTTTAATCATTTGTTGGTCGAAAATATGAAACCGGTATTGTAGTTTGAAAGAAGCGGTATGATAGTTACCGTAGTAATCGCTTATCTTAAGAATTAAACAATAATTAATTATCTTTCACTTAAAAATTTAGCATGTTTTTCTATGAAAAAGGGTTGGAATTTTGGTTAGTTTACTATTAATGATTGGTGTGAATAATTCCACTTTATTGGTAGAAATTTTATTGACTCTCCCGCAAGTTTTCAACGGAACTTTTTCAGAGTTTGTTTTTAATCGTTTGAGATAACTGTCTGAGCAATACACGTTTTTTCTGAGTTTGGGGTTTTTTCTTGATTTCAAGCATTTTGTACTTTGAACCTATTTGTGTTCGGATATTATAATAAGGTATGCCATATCTGTCTGTCTTTGTGCTTTGCGTTACGTCACACGGAATATCTGATCGGTTTGGATGCTGACTGATCACTGTATTTAGGTATGGATGAGCTGAAACGTATCGCTTTCACAGCACCATTTAAATATGAAGAAGCAGTTCGTTATACCGCAACGCTGCGTAATGTTGGAATATACGTTTCTGTGCTATACGTAATTACCATTTTCTCAATCAAATTTGTGATGACTCGATTTAAACCATTTCAGGTTTGTTAGCTATGTCCACTCTGTAATTGTTCAATTATTAAACAGAAAACAATATTCAATAACAATTGTATTACTAAACGAAGAGCAACAATTGACAAACAGCGTAGTTGTTGCAAATAATTTAAATATAAAGCTTTTAATGTTTAAGCTTACGGCAGCGTTGAACTTCTGGAATACCTGGTTGGCAGTGTTTAGTGTGATGGGATCATTCTGCACATCGATCGCTCTTTTTTCAGAAATCTATAATCATGGTGTTGTAGGTAAGCGTATTTCTGCTTGTGATTACAGAACAACGTAATGTTATTATTTTTCCATTAGTGCAAATTTACTCCTCGATTACACGATCAGTGAAATCAAAGTGAAATAGCTGTCGACTGTGATTGGCGTATATAAGTTGTAACATATCAGATCATCATCTAAGTGGCTCGTCCATCCAATTAATTTATATTGCAGCATCATATACGAAAATGGGCGATTTTTTTGAGGGAACCAGTGGCTATTGGACATGGTTGTTTTGCTTATCGAAATTCGCGGAGCTTGGTGATACAATATTGATTGTATTACGTAAGAAACCTTTGATCTTCCTACATTGGTACCATCATGTTTTAACTCTCAATTATGGTATCATCTCTTATAGCCAGCACACACCATATAACACCTGGATTATATGGTTGAATTTCACAGTTCATAGTTTTATGTACAGGTGAGCTGTTTTTATTGTTGATAAATTGTTTTAATGCATTAACCAAAGCCGATTTTCTTCAGTTAATTTTGACATTATCTGAGAAAGTGGTAATATTTCTAGCTAACTTTTATTTTGAGTATTTCAGTCACCCAAATTTATAAGGATCTATATAATTAAAGGGATTAGTGAATCTTTTTCTCTTTCTTAAGAGTTTGTCTTTTTTTGATAGATAAATCGATATCCAGAAATCAGAATACTGTTATGAGTATAGTAATATCAACAAAAATTTTTACTTACTATGTATTCTTTTATTAATGACTCATTATCTTTCCTTTACAGTTACTATTTCCTCCGGTCAATTCACGTCCGTGTACCGGTATCTATTGCACGTTATATAACGTCCATGCAAATGCTGCAGTTCATTATAACATTGCTTATTCTTACGCATGTTGGATATTTGATGACTATTGGTGAAGCTGTCGATGGAACGCTAAGCACATATTTGTTCTGTTTGGGCATGGAAATTTCCTACGTTATACTTTTTGCTAATTTCTATTATCAGGCATACGTGAAGGGTGGAGGAAAGAAATTCAAAGAAGAAAAAACAGCGCTGAAAAAAGATTAAAATTGTTAATGTTTTTTAATTCTCTGTAGGCATTATACCTTGATTCTCTATATCTTATAAACTGTGCATCTTTTGAATCCAAATGGATTCACTAATTTTACACTTAAAACTCCAGTTGTTTTTTATGTGAAGTTGCAAGTTTGAAATTAATCCAGCAATTTTTTTATTAGATTTCATGACACTGAGCTGTTATTTAGGACAAGTTACTGAACATTACTGGATACTAGAAAGGATATGAAGGAAATTGTTCTCATAGATCGATGAAAATGAATGTAGGAAAGCTGATTTATTCTTTTCAGTGAAAAAAATAGAGCGAAATCGTAGAGTATTGCAGTCTATTCCAAAAATAGTATTATTAAATAAAGTGCGAGTAGATCTTTTCATTTTCTGTGGAATTTTTTTGGTAATATTATTAATAGAGGTCAGATGCTTTTTTTCCATCTTTATCAACTTTGGAAATTTGTTATGGTTCAGTGTTCTATTTATGTCAGCGTTTTATTTTGTTATATAGACCATCGTATTGTGATGCTACAAAAGTGCTGAAAATTTGAGAAAAAGATATCTTACATTTTTTGTTCAAAATTTAAATTCAAGACAAATGTTTACTACAAGAAGGAAAAGCGAAAATGCGCAGATATCATCATCACTACTGATCATTCAGTTTTCTTTAAATTGGTTTCGTTTTTGCTTATCATTGATTCTTTTTTTTTTTTTTTTTTTTTTTTTTTTTTTTTTGCATGTCACCATCAGTTAGCATTTTTTGTTATATTGATCATTTATCTACAAACCCATTTGTTGCACTGATATCATTCCTTGTACAAGGTCATCATTATAACCGGAATTTTTGTCGTATTGCATATCAGAGTGAAATAATTGCTGTTTCATTTGATCACTTTCACTGAATTATCGATAACATTCATTAATACGATTGATATTGTCGTATTACTGATTCATTAAAAGATAATATGTTGTTTCTCTCTTGTTCTTCTTTTTTTTGTTATGATTGATATTGTTATATTTTAAAATCATTTTGAATAAAGCTTTATGAAATTAATATTTTTCAAGAAATTAGGATATTTTCTAAACTTTTCTTCAATGTTTTATCATAACAATGGACTAATACATAAGAATGATATAATTTATTTGTTGGAATGAAAGGGAAGAATGAGGTAAAGAGGGAAATAGTGGAAAGGAATCTTATCATTGAACATTATTTCTTCATGAATTAACTCTATTAATTTTGACAAATATAGGAAAAGGCAATTAGGTTAGCAGAATAAATGAGTGGATCAAAGGTCATATGTTGATTTGGTAACGGTGATGTTTGGAAGGTAAGTTAATGCTAATTCCCTCCCCGAAAAACCAGTTCCTAGTATATTACACACATATATACACACACACACACACACACACACACACACACATACACACACACATACACATACACATATATTGTCCCTAGTATGCAACTACCAATCATAAGCCCATCGTCCTTCTCAGGTTTTACCTATTTGATATCAGAAGATGAAAATGGAAATGATACTATTTCAATTGTTCCATTAATCATCAAACATTCTATGAATATATTTTCATCAAATAGGTTAACTACTTAATAGATTTGTTATCATAGCAAATTGCAAATATTAATTCATACTATCACATAATATCACAAATTCAATCAAATAATATGCTTTTTGTGTTTTATGATTTGAAAAACTTTTCCAAATTAATTAAATAAAAACAAATTAATTTAATTAATTTTTCCCAAATTACCATTAAAATTCGAAATCTTTCATAATTTTAACCTAAAAAAAAAAAAAAGAAAGAGAGTAAGAATGAGAGAGAGAGAGATAGGAGAGAGAGAGAGAGAGAGGGAGGAGGAAAGAGAAAGTGGAATAGAGGAGAAAAGAAAAGGGCAGTTATGCTTGTGCTAGGAACATCGATTTTTGATCTCTCCAAAATTATTTAATTGCTGAAAAGGCGGAGAAAGGCAGGATTTGGGGTAGGTATAATGTACATTCATTGAATATATATATATGTGTGATTATTATTTGTTCATTGAATTATTGTTTAAATTTGTTACATTCTTTGTTAGCTTATTGAAATTTTATTAAAATTCATATCGAATTTTACTTTTTTTTTTTCTTTTAAATAAATAAATTTAAAAAAAAATTATATTAAAAGATTATTGTTTAATTTATTTATTGTCACTTATATGATTTATCATATTTACTTATTGTTGTTGCAAAACTTTTTTAATTTACAAATAATAAGTTAGTTTTTAAATTGAAATTAAATTTTCAAGTAATATTATTAGATTGAAAGTTAAATTGTATTGCAGTATTTTTTTTTATTCTAGGATTTGTTCTAGGATTTGTTTTCTCTCTCTTGCTCCCTTCTTTCCCCTTTTCAATTTTTAATTTTACAGGTAAAATTTAATTCGATTAAAAGTTTAATTCGGTTTAATTTAAATTTAATTCGGCATAAAAATATGCATTTTTGGGAAAATTATATGGTAGAAATTTAGAAAATATTGCCACAATTATAATTGGAAACAAAAGTGAACGGACATTGACACATGAATTTGATACTTTTGTATTTGCAGAATTAATTAGTAAAATTAATTTACTTAAAATTTGATCTTTTTTTTTTTTTTTTGCTACTGATTCTGATAAAATAATTTCTCCTTGTAGTTAAGTTGTTGAGTAAATAGAAATAAAATTGAAGTGAACATTTTGAAAAATATTTTGAAATTTTTTCTTTTCCTTTCTTTTTCATTCCAATTTTTGTACATAAATTAGAGGTTATTTCAGTATAATATAGGATAGATGCAAATGTAATGAAATGATTGCTGTTGCTGATAGATGTTTGGTATGTATATACATGTATTCTGATTAATTGTTGCTGTAGAAGTATGGAAGAATGAGCGATATCATAAACTGATATCATAAATGAGCTCTTTCCTTTCTTTTTTTTTTTTTTTTTTTTTTTTTTTCTCCCATATGTTTTACTTAATCCTATGAACCATCAGAGAAACAAATGATAAGTGGAGAGTATTTGAAATTTGAAGTGATAAAGTACATTATGAAATGATAAAGTATGATAAAGTATGATGTGTGTATATTTGCTACATTATGGAATGATAAAGTATGGTGTTATGATGTGTATATTTGCTTATAAGTAAAATACAGTAATAGTGTCTTTAAAATTTAAAATTTTATCATCATTTTTTGAAATATTTGATACTAACGATCATATCGAATAGACCATCGATTTCAATTAATCTTTTCCCGTTATTTTACCCATACTTCTTAAATTTTTCATTCTTTTTATTTCAACATTTTTTCAATTTGTTCGTTGATCTTTTTTGATACCCTTATGAATTGATAACGAAAAGAGCAAGGAATAATGAAGAATGATGGAAGGAAGATTGAAAGAGGCGGAGATTGCTCACATTCTTATCTTTAATTATGCTCTCTTACTGATAAGAAAAATAGTTGATGATATAAAGTTTTGTAATTTTCTTATAAAATTCTTTCTAAAAATTCATTTTCCTCTCCTTTTTTTTTTTAACCACCATCAGTTTATATTGTTAAAGGAAAATGACTGTTGCAATAGCGATATGTATTGACAATATGGCATATGTATCAATATTTGTGTGTGTGTGTGTGTGTGTGTGTGTGTGTGTGTGTGTGTGTGTGTGTGTGTGTGTGTGTGTGTGTGTGTGGTGTGTGTGTGTGTGTGTGTGTGTGTGTGTGTGTGTGTGTCTGTCTGTCTGTCTGTCTGTCTGTGTGTATGTGTGTGTCTATATATGTGTGTGTATATATATATATACTTTGTAAAATATACATTTAAAAAAAAAAAGGAAAAATGTTTGCAGATAGATTTTCATCATTTATAAACATTTAAAATACTCTTCGTTCAACAAATATGTAAATTCTTTTTTTTTTTTTCACCTTTCCTCTCTTCCCGCCCATTTCATACCCTCCATACCAATATATGTATCTATTATAGAATCATCAACAACATAGGGTGGTTTTTTTTTTTTTTTTACTCTTTTTTTTTGTTCATAAAAAAAAGAATAAAAATCAAAAAAAAATATGATCGTTGATCTGATAATAGGTTTTTTTTGTTTAGGTATTATAAGCTAAATTTGTAATATATCATCGTTCAATGATTCATCGGATGAAATGAAATTTATCATTGTTGTTGTTGTTTTTTTTTTAATTTTATCAACAAAAATTGTTCAATGATTTGTTTCATTTTTTTTTTCTTTTTTTACAGCAACCAAACGGTAAGGGTACGTACGATGGAATTCATATTTGGTTCGAAATTCGAATTTGAATTAGCACGAAAATGGGCATCACAAATGGAATGGACTGTGCTGAATATATCATTAACATATATTGCAACCATTTTTGTTATCAAATATGCGATGCGTGATCGAAAACCATACGATTTGCAGCAACCACTTGTTATCTGGAATGCTTTGCTGGCTATTTTTAGCATTCTTGGTGTTGCTAAAATAACGCCTGTTTTCCTTAAACAAATAGCTACGAAAGGATACATCAGTTAGTGTTATTCATCAAAAGGATTCCTCTTTGCTTTAACGTTTATTCCAAAAAATGAACCTAAATTGAATTATAAATTAAATTTCAGTTTTCATTTGTCTTTCGTTGCAATCGCAAGTTATTATTGCTTATTTTATTTTCTAATATTTTTCAAATTGATTTTATTATTTAGGTACTTTCACTGAAATAGGCCCATGCTTCACTGATGACGTTGCTGGTTATTGGACTTTCTTGTGGATCGTCTCTAAAGTTCCGGAACTTCTAGATACGATATTTATCGTGTTGAGGAAACGTCCATTAATGCTAATGCATTGGTACCATCATGCGCTTACAGGATACTTTGCAATCGTTACTTATGCCAATAAGAATGCTTACATGATTTGGGTTGTCTGGCTAAATTTCATCGTACATTCCATCATGTACAGGTAGTTTTGATATCATTAAATTAGACATTTGTATTTGTTTAAGAAAAAATCACTACTTGTGACTTCATTGATTCTACATAGTTTAGAGAAGTTATGGAGATGAATTTGAAAATGAATTTCCTGGTAAATTGCATTTTAAAGTTGAAAAAACAGTAGTTTTAAATACTGCATTTGATACAAACAGTTTCAAATTAAATTTCCTCTATTCGGTTCATTCATATTTTCCCATCTTTTCAGTTATTACATGCTGCGATCACTCCGTATACGTGTTCCACCACAAGTTGCGCAGTTTATAACCTTTAGTCAGATCATTCAGGTAGATTAATTTTATTAAATTATTTTGGGGCGCAGCTCAAGTTGCAGGAACTGTTTTCCTGTTGAATTAATAATTATTAGTAATAAATTACTAATGACTTTTAACATTCTAGCATAATAATGTGAATTAACATTACAGTTCGCGATAACACATGTAGTGATGATCAATTTGGCTGTTCTCGCTCTTACCACAACAAATAATTATGCAGTCACGTTGCGAGGTTTTGCGCTTGGTACTCTGATGGAAGTGACTTATCTGGCGCTCTGGATACGCTTCTATTATGTTTCCTATTATGCAAATGGTGGAAAGAAATACATCGAGCATAAAAAGAGTGTCAAAGCTCAACAGTGATGAATAGAAAAGAAGAATATGATTTCATCAGATAAATCAATCATTTTGTTATTTAATTTGTTATCCAATTTCATTTTCTCCTGTCAGTTAGCTCATTTACTGCACTTCTAAAATTTATTACATTACCGCACTGTTGCATTTGCTAAAAAATTAGTTTGACGAAAGTAGACGAAGTGGATAAAACAGTCAGAGTTAATCAATGTAATTTGTGCAACTTTTTCATCAGAAAAAGAAATTACTTTGTCAGAGTAAAGAAGATTTCTTGACATCATCCACCATTTTTGATGACATTTCTTAAACCTTCTTTTCAGTTCTTTGACCTCTCAGGCAGCGGTGTTTACATCACAACTGTTTTTCGTTTTTTTTTTTGATATATCATTTGATTTCTTAATTGGTATAACTTCCATCAGCATCATAAAAATGTATCTATCGTTATTTCCTATACAAGTTTTTTTATTGCTATTGGTATTGGTACTGACTGACGTAAATATTTGTCGGAAAATCTGAAAATTAGATTTCAAATACTTTTGGGGAAGTTTTAGTTTTTTGTTACACTAAGTACTTAAATTACTCGTGGATAATCCAGGAATATTTGTCACTGTATATGCATTTGTTGCTTTTTTTTAATCCATTTAAATTGTTACGAAAAGGAGAAGTAAATGAGATTACTCGTTTCTCCATAAATTTCTTTTTTTATTAAATGTTAAAGTATGATCGAGAAGAAATGATTGTTGGGTGGAAATTCTGATAAATAAGGATGAAAGTTTTGAAGCTAGTGAAGTGAACAGTACTTATGAATTCTTAAATTCAGGGAAAAGTATAAGTTTATTGTATGTCTTAATGACTGGTTTTTTTTCCCGTTGAATTTTACACGCGGGTGGACGTTTTATTTGTTGCAAAATCTATAGTATTTCAGAATGTAGTAAAAGAATTCCAGAATGATTTTTATTCATTTTCTAGTTAAATATGAAGTTTGGAATTTTCGGGTAAAGTAGAGTTATGTACGTGTTTATAATGAATATCTATATTATAATTCAAATGCGTTCGTTATCAAGTCATGAAGACAGAATTCATTTTCATAATCTAAACTAATGAAATAGCAAATTACAGAGAGATAAAAAATATTCTTTAGAAATTTATAACAGTTGGTAATTCAAAAAATTTGGTAACAGGTTGGTTTATTCTAAAGCTTGTATAAAACACTGGAACTTCTTCATTCACGGAATGCATTTGGTCGATCAATAATTCAAGTCCTAAAAATACATATCCGCAAATTTTTGCCGAAAAAAGTTTTCCAGGATGGAATGGTTTTAACAACGAGTTTAAATCGAAAGACATCCTAATATTTCCGTATTTTCTAACTCATATTTTAGTCGACACATTAGTCATTGTAGCAAAATCCCATTAAACAATGATTGTTGGTGCATTAACCATTTGAAATTGATAAGAAAAACGGAAATGATGTCTTGAAATTTCTGACTACTGTAATGATGTAAATGTTATAATAACATGCTTAACTCTTCACTGATATAAATCAAATGACATCATTTAGTGCTATACATTAAAATTTCTTCCTCGGGATTTAATTACTGTGTTATCTCAAATAATTCTAATTAATTTGGCTAAAAATTATACTTAATCTGTATATTTGATAACTTTGCAAGTTTTTTCCTCATCATTTCAAATAAATACAGCAAAAATAATGAATTAATTTTTCAGTAAATACAGCCATTGGGCTACTTACAATTATAAGACACACGCACACAATGTGACTTATAATATTTGTACCCAGTTGGACATTGACCATTTACACATGGATCAGCAGTTGTAATTTTTTGATAAATTCATTTTTTTTCCATTCATAAGAAAAAAATTCACCAACCAATAAATTAGCAATAACTTACATGGATAAGAAGGAGCAGTTGTCCCTGGATAAAAATTTGGAGAATATGGATATGGTTGTGGATTAGAAGGATAAAAGCAAAAAAAGCATTCTCATTGAGTGACTGAAAAATTTAACTTAAATTTTACAATCACTGTGAAAGTTTGTTACATAAATCTTGAATGATTCGAAAAATGAATTTTTCTTTGCACTAAAAAACAAAGAAACAAATTTTTATCTTCATGATAACAACGAATATTTTTGCTGATTTCATTTTTGCATTTTTCATAAGCACCAAAAAAAAAAGATGAGTATCTATATATGGTAATACAACAAGAAATATTGCTGTGAAAAAAAGAATATTTTCTGGGTTTTTTCTTTGGGTAAACCATACACAATTAAATCATCATTTTAACTTCACTCTTTTATATCTTAAGTAAACTTTGAAATTATTGTTTGACTATGCGTTCTATTGGTTAACGTATTATGTGGCGTACTAACCAGGTATTGTTTGCAGTTAAACAAAAAGATATATTATGATCTATGTTTGTTTTATGATTTTATCACTTTATTTCTAATCTGAAACATATGAAACAAACTTAATAGGTATTTGATTTTTAAAAAAAAGTATCAAAGTATTAAAGGCAATAAATCAAATTAAAATTGCTAATGATTCGCAATGTTAGCAAAATACAACTGTGAAATGTACTTGAAAGAAATATCAAAAAAAAAAAAAAAAAAACAAGTAAGAACTTTTGAGACCTGATTGCTTTTCAAATCATTTTTTGCTCCCTTCTTACCACCTTTAATGGTGTTGTTTAATTTAGTCTCGGAATTATGCTAAGCTTATTTTTTTCTATGTAAGTATCCTTATGATAATGTTTTTTCATTGAATCATCAATGATACTACAGCAAACTCCGGAAATTAAATTTCCATCACAATTTTTTTTGTTGTATGAGAAGTTTCAAACATTTCATCAATTTAAGTTATTTCATGCAGTATTAAAACACTACTCGTACAAGAAATAATTATAAAAAAGAAATATGATGTTTATGAAATTTATAAAAAGTAATAGAAAAAGAAATGAAACTTTCTGCGTCTCCATGTGAGCAATCTTTATGAGTTGAAATTTAATTCTCAGTTAGATCGATTTTATAACTCAAATTTACCATGCTTTTCGTCAGCTTCTTAATGAAAATTGGCATAATAAATTTTGTTTTAGATTTCAGTTTCAATTTTAATATATTCTCCAGAACATAAAACGTTTTTTTTTTTTTTTGTTTTGTTCGCGCCATCATTATAGAAATTATATATATAATTATAGAAATTGAAGAAATTATAATTATACCTAAAAAAAAGTAAAGACGAGAAAGAAATTTGGATTTCTTTAATGACAAAAGTTAATTTATGAAAAATTTAAAGAAAAAAGAAAAAAAGATGCGTAGTGATAATTAATTTTTTGATTTTTCGTATTGTCTACAAACGATCTGTTCCAGGCACATTTTTTTATCTCAACAAAAAATTGTGCTTCACAAAATTTCAGCTTTCAAACTTTACTAGTTCAGGATGAATCACTTCAAAGCATCAATAACAACTTTTGTTTTTGCAATAAAGAATAGCTCCGCCGCTAGTGAAGATTTCTGAGTGACATCCTTTAGTTTAAATAATCATTTATTGTTCAAATGTTTGCATTTACTACATTTTTTCACTTGGTTTTTTTATTTTTATAATTTATGCTGTATTTTAAATTATTGATATCCGCATAGATTATATTTTGATAACAAAAATCATGTGAACCTAACAAATTCCAATTTTATTTCATGGCTGATTTTAAATGATCAAATGGAAATTTTAAATCTAAATTAGGTGAATTCATGACAAGTGTATCTATCAACTCTTATTTATTATCATTCATTTTCTTCTTTGCGCTTTTTTTTCAACAATTTAGATTTTTTTAGAATTTTTATAATTAACTTTAAGCAGAAAAATTTTTTTTTTTATTTTCATTTTATTGAAATAAAATTTTTGTTCTTTTATGTCAAAAATTCAATAAAAAAGGAAAAAAAAAAAGGAACTTTTACTTTTAGCAAGCATTTTTACAACGAAATATTTCTGTGAAATTTTGATAGGAATAGGTAAATTAAAAAATAGAAAATAACAAATAGCAAAGTGTGAAAATTATCTCCGAAATGTATTACTATATATATATTCGGTTATTTGATATTCTTCAAATTATTTACCTAAAATTTATCTTTTAGAAAATTTAAACTGTTTCTTTTTTTAACCGATACGTTGTAATAGCAAAAATGTTGAGAATTGTAGAAAAAGATCTAGCTTAAATTGATTGTTTGTGTGTTTCATTTCACTTTTTGAAAAGGTTGAACCCTGTTTTTGTCTATTTCTCTGTTTTTGTCTATTTCTCTATGGGTTATGTATTTCTGTGTATTTTTTCAATCTAGCATATCTTGACAAGAAAGCTACGTAGCATTTTCATAGCAAAACAATTAGATGGTTAGTTATTTGACGAAATAACACATGGCTAGGTTGAAATTTAAATTAAACCTTAAAGTTTCAGTGATCAAAATCTAAACGCAATTCCACTTTATCATTCAACATAACTAACAGAATGGCTGATCTTGCTGCGAAATTTGCAGAAAATGAAATTACGCCGAATATCATCGCAAATCCACCAGCAAAATTATTAAATGTAAGCTATTTCAAATTTATTCCAAAAAATTGCAAATTTATTTCCCTTCAGAAAACAGTATTTCGGATAATTGAAATTTAATATTTTAACTGAAACTTTTGCAATTTTTTTTTTTTTTTTTTTTTTTTTTTTTACAGCAAATTCTGGTGAACGGTTTTTTTTGAAAAAATTATTCGAATTTTAAATGAACTTTTTTCTGTGTTTGTGTTTTTTATCAAGTTTGCTGCAATCTTTATTATGTTAATAATAGTCATTTTGATTAAATTTCACAAAAATTGCTTTTTTTTTGCATGTATTTTTCCCTATTCTCTCTGTCTCTACTTCTCTCTCTCTCTCTCTCTCTCTTTCTCTCTCCTTTGCTTTTTAAAAAATGAAAAGAAAAATGAGAGCAAATTGAGTAATTAATTCAATTTATGCAATGGTTTGCTTTTATCAACCTTACTTTTATTTTTTATTTTTTAAATCTATTACAAAAATTGTAAAATTAAAAAATGTATGCATTTGTTTTTTTTTTTTTTTTTTTTTTTTTTTTTAAAATAATTCTAGTCGAAACTTGTTAACTTTAATTTCAGTCTTCACTGATATTACTTTTATTTTTCCATTCCTTTAATAATGATCAGTTCATTTAATCAATCGTATTAGCATCTTCCTTATCGATTCAGATAGCTTTTCTTTTTTCGCATACTATATTTTGCTCTTTCAGAAACGCTTATCTTCAAGTTTCCTCATTGAACTTTGTAGAGATAGACTGTTAGATTACAGTTGGGAAAAATCTTTTTAACCTTTACGTATTTTTTTATAAAAAAAAAAAAAAAAAAAAAAAAACTAAAATTTATTTTATTCTCTTCTTTATAAATAAGTCTGATATGCAGCTTAAAAGTTACCATATAAAAATAGAACTTTAATAGAAGAGGCACATTGGTAAGGTAAGCTAATAATCTATATGAATGATGAATGTTGGTCAATTTGAAATGATCTATGAAGAAATTATTTAAATCCAAGTTACAATTTATGCTGCATTTATTTGCAGTGCAATTGGAATGGTATACAAGTGCAACCCGGGCAAACGATGTCACCACGGCATCTTCGTTTTGCACCACGTGTTACGCTTGATGTTGATCCAGAATCGATGTTTTCCTTGATCATGATCGGTTTGATCTTGCTTTTTTGTTTATTTGCTAAAACTGTAGATTTTTTTTTTTCGAGCCTTTTAAAAATTTTGTACATTTGAAATTCGTCATTACTAACAAGCTTTGAATATATAATCGAAAGCATCAAAACGTTTTGATACATTCATTTTTGTCTAGACCAAAAAGAATAAAAAAATACATTTTGATTATGACTAATAAATTTTTGGATCGATAAATCAAAAAGTTCTTCAGATCCTGATAATTTGTCACGAAAGAATCCATCCGTAGCCGAATGGCTTCATTGGCTGGTTCGTTTTTTTCTCAACTAAATAAATGCATTATAAGATTTTATTTCAATAAGCTGTCCGAAGTATTATTTTTGTGGGTTTAACTCGCATTCCTGTGTTATTTTGAATGAGTGATCAAAATGTGTATAATTCAGCTAAGAATGTTAATTTTGAAATTTTAAACGCAGCAAGTCTGAAAAATTCCATCTGTGCTTAAAATATCCTTCGTGTTTTGTATTTCAGGTAGTAAATATTCCCGCAAGCAATATTCAGGAAGGCATTAATGGAGGTTAATTTATATTATTCAATTTGAAATGACTTTTATCGTTCCATAAAATAGTTTCTATTGCTTTATCTTACCTCATTTTAAAAAAGTATTTGATTATTCAGGACAACATCAAATGGCATATGGAAGTCCTGCACCACAACCTCGCACCGATTTACACCGCTACATAATTCTCCTGTATGAACACTTAGGACGGCGATTACAAGTGCCAAAAATTAACAGCAGAGCTAAATTCAACACGAAGCAATTTGTAGAAAAACATAAGTTAGGTAAAATGATTTTAAAATAGATTTTTGGGAAAAAATCTGTAGGAGTAAAGAAATGGAAAGTATCACAGAAGTTTATGTACAATTCCGTACAACAAGCTCTGCCAAAAATTTTCCAAAAAAATCCCTTTTGAGCCACGCAATATTCTATTTCTACATTCCAGGTGATCCAATTGCCGGCAACTTTTTCCTGGCGCAGAATGAAGGCTAAATAAGTAAATCAGCGATGAAATGCCTTTATATTTAGATATTTAAAGATCTAGTGTTTTGGGATACAATAAGAGTTTGTGTACCGCAATTAAATCATTTTCTGAAATATAACTGTCATATACATAAGTGGATAATGGTATTAAGTATTGCTTTGGAAAAAATAATTCTGCAAGTGACACTTCAACCTCACATCATCCCCAACAACCAAAATAATCCATATCTTTTACTGCTCTGCCATGAAAAAACGCATTTCATTTTCAATTTTATATCTAACCAAATAAAACAATTCATATTTACAGTTTGTGGATCTTTGGTAACAGAAAATAAAACATCAATGATTCAGTGAACTGCACAGAGCCCAGTTTTTTCAATGGAGAAATATGTAAAGAAAAGAAACAAAAGAAAACCGAAATAATCACTGAATTATAATAATTCAATTTGGGAAAAAAATTGCTACTGAGCTACTGCCAAGCAAAATTTTCTGCTTCGAAAATATTTCTCAAATTGGCAAATAGAAAATCCAACAAAACTAAAAACGAATAACATTTGTTAAAATTAGGAAAGGTCAAATGTGAAATAGGTCGACTGCTTAAATTCAAAAACAAGCCATCAAAAAACATCCAAAATTGCTCGTATTAAGTGATCATCACACGAAAGGATTGGCAATCTGCTCTATGCCATCATTCGGTGCAACAACTGTTATTGCAGTTCCTCGAGCAACAATCAAACCTAACTGTCTTGTTTCCTTGAAATGAGGATAGGATTATTTAAAAAGCTGTTCTCAAGAACTGAAAAATTAGAAACCAACTATTTACAACTAATTTTAATCCTCGAAAAAACATAGAATTTGTATCTAATCCAAGTCTTCATGAACAAAATGGATGAAAGGAGAAATCTATAAGGTATGAAACTGCAACTAACCTCCGTCACTTTCTGCGGATCTTCCGTGTCGCGCACGTATTCCACAGCATTATCCAACACCAAATTGATTAAAGCATCATAACCTTTCAGTATTCCAGACGCTGTAATGAGGTTTTATAAATTAATGAGCATAATCTTAGCAAACGATACTGAAATCAGAAAGCAGTAGAAAAAAGAAATAGCAGAAACAAATCACAGAAATAAATGTAGTGGGTAAACACAGTGAACATTTCTTCAATCCAAGGAAATCTCAGGTAGATCATACACATCGCTAGGCTACAAGCTAGCTACAAAATTACGATTAGAGAGATTAAAGATAAGCAAAATTATTTAAACAGTAACCTTCTCGACCTCCTTGGAATTTTACGCGCACTTTCTTATCAATAAATCGTGATAAGTCAACAATCGATTCCTTCTTTCTTCTTGCTGTCTCTTCCTTCTCCTACAGATAAAACTTATTAGAATGATGGAAGACAAAATTTTAATATGTGCAATCAAGCTGAGAAATAAAAAAAAAAAAAAGATTTAAAAAGTTCGATGAGGTTGTCGTGTGGTTCTCGAACAATAATTAGGTTGTGTTCGGTATGTTATCATCTTTTGCCCTCTCGTTATATTGGATACTGGCTAGATAGCTATGTGAAGTTAGTAGGACTCAGAAATGCTAAATGAATTAAAAATAAAGAGAGGATAATAAACTGATTAAAGCTGCTTAAACTGCTTCAATTTCTAGATTTACACTTAAATTTACATTATAAATTTCCTTCTAGACCTAGCAAATAATGATTCTTCATCCGTAAAAAGCCTATGCCAATGCCTAGCATATTGCGTACAAGGCTTCAAAAGAATTTCCGTGCAATTTTGCAAACTTTATGCAATTTCCGTGCAACCTTGCAAACTTTATGCAATTTCCGTGCAACCTTGCAAACTTTATGCAATTTTCGTGCAACCTTACAAAGTTTATATAAACCACTTACTGGCATCACAATTCCTTAATTCTATCGTGATATTTATAGTCTTCAACGATCCAAAATGAACAGACAAGAACTGCAATAATCACAGTGATAATGAATGACTGTTTCAATGCAATATATGAAAAAGAAGTGTAAATTTGTAAGGGTAAGATATTGAATGCATTAAAATGATGCAGGTGAGATGACATTTACTCGTGACCTAAATTAAAAAATACACCGTCAAAAATGAAAAACCATCGAAACTAACAAACATACATCAAATATTTGAAAGAATTAACTAATGAATTTCATATAATTGGTATTTGATCAATACTAATGTACACTGTCCATTTACAATGACCTAATGACCACAACATATTGATGGTAATACACTATATAAGAAAGACAAATACAAGACGTCCATCTGAAATCCACAAAGCACATCGTAAATGGTTCTGGCACGACTTGCTAAGTTAAAATGATGAAAAGGCGGTGTAGAAAGCTAGAAATTTCACTTTATGTCGAATACTTTTCAAACATCTTTTGTTAATCTATCAATTTTATCCTTGTTGAACTTCATTTTTACGTATATGAGAATGACCGAATACGATAAGTAACCGACCGGATACGACAAGTAACCGATTATGGTTCAATCAGCGGCTCGAGGTGTAATTTTAACAATAAATATCAGTAAACAATGCTTAGAAAATTTACATAATTTCAATTTTAGTTCTCAAAAACTTTTAATTTTTACTTCATTTAGTTAATGTGATGGGTCATATCTTGTTGATGTTTAGTTATGTTCAATTAATAAAGGAGAGTTTTTGTTCATTATTTTGCCCATATTATTTAATTAAATTTTAATTGTTGTTTCTGCTTGAATTGAACAACGATTCGCATAATGTACATTCTAACGTAATTATTTAATGTTTTTGATTAACATTGTTTTTTTTTTTCTTTTTTTTTTTTTTGCAAAGCATCGGAAAGTTTTTTTTCATGTAAAGAATCTGAGAATTTTTTTGCATAATTAATCAGGAATTTCTGATGGGAAAGAATGGAAAATTTGTTTAATGAAAGCAAAATCATAGAATGTAGGTGATATGAATAGTGCAAAGGTGAAAGGTGAAATACTGTGACCTATTTATTAGCTACTAGTTCTAAGGGACATGAATTGTTTTGGATTTCGTAAGCTGATGTGACATAATGATCAAAATTTTATCGAAATTTAAATTGTCCATTACAATTACAAACAATTATGGAAGAATAATTATTAAGAAACAATGTGATTAGAGAATAACGCAAGAGTTTTAATCTTCACAGTATGCTCCAATTTATTTTCAGAAATTTTGTTGAAAAGAAATAACGTCTGTTCCTCATTCCATCATTCTTTTCATCCCAGCGGCATCAGTTTTTGTATTATGTATGGATCTGGATCACTCTTTTGTTAATTGAGGATTCTCAACAAAGGTATATGAGGTGGTATATGACGGATTGATTGTATTTTTGTATTTCCTTATTGCATTCATGAAACATTTATTTGTTTATCGTTTTATGATCTCTGACCTATAACCCAATATCTTCTGAAATATTTTAAGCAGTTTAAATCCCTACTGTTTTTTTCATCTGTTTACTTTTTCTTAAAATTGGACTCTTTCCTTTTTATCTTTTTCATGATAATTGTTCATAACGGAATAATGGATCTCTTTTCATTCAATTCTGATTTTGCTGATATGACATAAAAAGTTTCATGTTTATACGTAATTTTCCCGATTTTTATCTCTCTCGACTTTTTTTCTCCTTTTAGATGCACAGAAAATTCCCAGTTCATATATTTTATGAGCAGTTTTTGTGTATGTTACACTCTTAAAAACTTCATTGATTTGACGTTTTATAATTTATCATTTATCTAGTTTTAAGGAAAAAAATCTATTTCATGTTTACATTGCAGCCGGTGATTTGGATGATAGTAAAAATTTATTTTGGGATATTTCACAGATTAATTTTTCTCACTGATACTTTGTAGAAGCATTTTCTCTATTTTAAGTAAATTTAGGACTAAGTAACTGCTTCACATTTATATATAATTTAGTAATCTATGAAAATGTTTCACATTTATATAATTTAATTTCTGTAATTGCTATATCAGTTCAGATGGATTTTTGGAAATCAGGTAGTCATTTAAAAATATTCATACGATATATAAAATGGACAATATTATCCATTCAAGCTGCAGTAAAATGTTTGTGTTGGTTAGATAAGTCTTATGATTAATTTAAAAGTGATTGCCAATGAAGCAAAATAATCATAACGCAGTTATCTTACACATAATAATATCTCTGCACTGTTTTGATGAGGATGCCAACCTGTACAATTTCTTATAATCTAGAATAGAATGTGGTGTGGCAATTTATGTACAATAGTTATTTGCTATTTCCTGTTATTTAAATTTTTAAATATTCTACTCATTATTCGCATGAAATTCGAAATTCGCAGATCTCTTTCATCTGCTAATCTGGATTGATGCACTTGCTTCGATAGTTTTTAAATATTTGCGGTTTAATACTTGACCTTTTTCTTTGTGGAACGTTATGTTTGTTAAGCTTGAGCTTTATATGATACCTTTTGCATATTTTCTAGGTAATAATAATGAACGACAAATTGTAAATTACACAACTACATATGCAGACTCCGTCAAACATGCTTAAAAATTATACCAAATATTACACCGAATTTGAACGACCACCATTTGCACCAACATTCTATCCAACAGAGGAAGAATTCGCCGATCCAATCGCATATGTAGCGAAAATTAAACCTGAAGCGGAAAAGTATGGTGTGATAAAGGTCAAACCTCCTCCTGTAAGTTCGTTCCACTTAATTTTATTGAAAATAAATATGTTTTATGCTTCTAAAAGTATATTAATGTTTTATTTATGTTAGGCGATTCTGAAAGAAGCCGACAAGATGTCGGCTGTCAGAATGTTCTGTTTAATTTTTCAGGTGTTTAAAGATGATGATAATATGGATTGTTTGACTTCGAAAAATGCTTTTTCAGTACTTTTTCGTTGTTGTTATCTGGTTATCTGAATGATGTATGTAGATTATTTTCCTGTAGGAGAATCCATACGATAAATTAATTTTTCAGATTGTTTTAAACTTTTTGACTGATGAAAAACATGACTTTGCTTCAGTTGGGATTTAATTTGGTTTTCTAAAAACTTAATTGCTTACTGTAAGGCAAATAATGAATAATTAAAAAATCACGTTCTGCGAGATGATTCCGGAAGTCATTTGGCGCCGCTAGTTCGTCAAACCATTTGAAAATCATGGTCGTATTGCTCTTTCTTGTGATCTGGTCATATTTGTCCAGTTTGTTCAATTTCTTGCAAATCCAGTCATATTTCTGAGGGAAATGAATGGAATTAGAATATGTGAACTTTTGTGTGTTTGTATCATGTACAACTACTGTGTATTATCTAAGTTGTTTTTTAGTCTTTTCGACCACCTTTCGCCATCGATAGTGAAAAATTCAGCTTCATACCGCGCGTTCAAAAGCTGAATCAAATTGATGCATTAACACGGGCAAGACTGATATTCGATGCACAGTTGGTCAGTTATTGGCATATGCAGGGGCATACACTTCAAGTTCCAAATATTGATAATAAATATGTTGATTTTTATGATCTTTATAAGGTTTGTGATACTTTTAAATGCACAACATAATATTTTACGATTACTTTTATATCTTATTAGTTGTAAAACTGCTTTTTGATGCAAAACACTAAATTTGAAGATTTTAAGCATTACTTGAGTTTTTTTCTTCTGTCACTGTGTTAGGATACTAAAAAAAATAAGTCATTTAGTTCTGAAATCATCGTATGTTATGTGCTGTAAAATTTGATTTCCAAATTGCATTTACAGGTTGTAATGGAAATCGGAGGTGTTGATATTGCAAATGCTCAAAAACGGTGGGGCTATATAACAAAAAAACTGGGATTCAAGCAACAACGTGCCAATAAAATCAAGGCTCTTTACCTCAAATGGATTGACCTTTTTCAGAAACTTTTTAATGTATGATATATTATCATTAAAAGGGAAGAAAGTTCACTGTATCATTGTGCGATTTCCCTTTCCATAAATTTTTTTTTCATGTTCTCATCGAATTCTCGTGAATGCATGTAGCATTCATTTTACGAATGAGATCAATTCTTGAACTACAAGGGTACATGGTAGGATGTTCAGATTTTTTATATCTGTCAAAAATATGGGCTTTTTGTAGAGATGATTATCTTATTTCCATCTTTTTGTTTTAGCAGAACAGAGACGATGAAGAAAATAAAAATGACGGTTGCAGCGCCACAACGAACGGTACTGAAAATGGACAAGTAGAGTATGGAAGACGAATCCCTCAACCTAGAACAAAGTCTATGGCTGGACTTCGTTTTCATGCAAGTGAATAATTTTAGTCGTTCTTTTCTATTTGTGTAGTTGCTTTAGTGGTTAGCAGTTAAGTTATTCATGAATTAATGCTGTGGAACTCAGAAGTTTTATCCGAAGTGCCGATTAGCGATGCAAAATTTCACTTTACATGTTTCAGTACAAGTCTCAAGACAAATGAAAGGTTTTCATCTTCGAGATAAATACGCACTGTATAAGTTTCAGAATATCAGAACATTAGGAAGTTTTTTTTTTTTATTTTCAACAAGGATGGAAGACTCGAAGGAAAAGTTATCGCCAAAAAGGTGGAATTTATATAAGATCTGGAATCTTTGTTGTTATTAAGCAGTTATTTCCCATGGAATTTTATACCAGTTATTTCAGAGGAGAAGAAGACGAGAACATCAGATCCAATGGATGATGTTGTATGTAAAAAATGCGGAAGGGGTGATGATGAGGAGCATTTGTTGCTGTGCGAGGATTGCGACTATGCACTCCATATTTACTGTTGTTCACCAGCATTACCAAATGTTCCACGATGTTAGTTATTTATAGACAGGATTTCGAAATCCTGTATATCCATTGATTTAATAAAATGATACTAAAGAAAATTCTCAGTTTTGTGCGTTTCAGTTCTTTTATTTTTTTCATGATAATTCCCAATGACGTTGTAGTTGAATGGCGTTGCTGTCGATGCATGCTGGCTTCAGTCAAAGAGATTGCCGAGAGTTATGCATTTCACGATGCACATACCAGCTATAATCTGCTTACGTTCGCTAAATATGCAAATGATTGGAAGCAAAACCATTTTCACAGCGATCCGCTGGCAAGTTATTTTTCTGAAATTGGAAGAAAGAGCATAGCAGAAAGATTATATTTGTTTCCTGGAGGAATAGTATAACATTTCTTTGGTTTTTTATTTTCCTTCGGTTCTGGGTACTTGCTGCTTAAACCGTGTTTATGGAGATGGAATAAGTGATAACAGGGATATTTTGTCCTGCTGTTGTATATGTTGCTCCAAAAACATTAGTTTTATAAAATATATTTTAAAAAAATTGCGTTAAGATCACTGTTTTCAGGAAGTGCCTTGTGATGTAGTCGAGCGAGAATTCTGGAAAGATGTAATTGATCTCGAAAATACCGTAGTTGTAAAATACGGTGCCGATCTTGCAGTCACGAAGGTAAGCTTTTTTGTTTTTTGCTACTTTCATTCAAAATGATGTAATTCAGTAAATTAAATTTAAAGAAAATTGAAGGTCGGTAGTGGTTTTCCAATGAATGGGCATGATTTTGGAGGAAAAATGGATCCTAAAGAACGTGAACATTATGCAAATCACCCATGGAACCTCAACAATTTACCGATATTGAAAGATTCTGTTTTGAGCCACATGGAAACTGGAATATCCGGTATTTCCCACTTTTTTGCTTCTAGATTTGAAGACCATGTAAATTTACCATTTCTTTTTCAAAATCCGCTATTTTTGAGGTATGATGGTACCGTGGGTTTATGTGGGTATGTGTCTGAGTGCTTTTTGTTGGCATACGGAAGATCATTGGACTTACAGCGTCAACTATTTGCACTGGTTTGATATATTATAAATTTTATAATGTAATAACGTTGATGTTATTTTAATGTGTACTTCTTGCGTCCACCTTATTTTTGAACAGCCTGAATTCTTTTCCAAATTGACTGGGAATCATGCCAAGGGATGTTTTTTATTTTAGGGGTGAACGTAAGATCTGGTATGGTGTTTCTGGCGATGAGGGTGAGAAATTTGACAGAGTTATGATGGAGCTTGTTCCATATTTATTTGAACGTCAACCCGATGTTCTGCATCACATGACAACAACAATGAATCCCAAGATTCTTATGAACAAGGTATATCTTTTAATAATAATTATTTTTTTGTCCGGGAATTTTAAGTAGCGGTACGGAGTGATATGAATTTTCGAATTGCAGTAAGAAGCTGCAGTTTTTCTTCGTCCGATCTGATTCTCGAATTCTTGTTTCATAAAATTTAGCAGTAAACTTTCAGGGTATTCACGTTTATACAGTTCATCAGGAGCCTGGCGAATTTGTAATAACGTTTCCACGTTCCTATCATGCTGGGTATAATGAGGGACTGAATTTTGCGGAAGCTGTAAATTTCGCACCTGCAGATTGGGTAAAATTTGCATCCTGTTGGTTTATTGTTTGGTTGACTTGTTGTTTGTTGATGTTTTATGGAAAATAATACTTGATGTGCTTTATCTTCCTTCATTTTAAATAAGTTATTGTTGTATATGTTTTGGTGAGAAATATTCTAAAATTAATCGTCGAAGATGGGTTACAGAGAGTCAGAGTTATGAAAGCCATCTGAAACGACATTGTCTTCGTGACAGAAGATAAATAATAAAAATATTGATAAATAATAAAAATAATAATAAAAACTTAATAATAGTAAAAACTCTAATAATAATAAAAATAATAATAATAATAATAATAATAATAATAATAATAATAATAATAATAATAAAATAATAAAAAATAAATAATAATAAAAACTCTTAGCTTCTGCCGCTCTAGAATCTCATTCTTTATTTTCTGCTTTTTTAGATTACTCTGTGCTATATTTTAATACTTGTTATAGACTGGTAACAAATGTTTGCAGCTGCGCAAAGGTCGCTTTTGTATCTTGGAGTATGCTCGTGTTCGTCGTAATTGTGTTTTTTCACACGAGGAACTGATGGTAAAAATGACGAAATGTGCTACTAAGCTGAGTGTTAATCTTGGTGTAGCTGTGCATGAGGAACTGTATGAAATTATTGTAAGAGAAAAACATCTTCGAGATATTGTTACTAACAAAGGCGTCATTCAGTAAGTCTGCTATGTTTTCTAAATGAAGAACTAATTCATATGAAATTCGATATGTACATATTTTCTGTGGAGGACTATATAAGTTTAAGATATTAGGGTACAATAGGGCTGTGTTCAGGATATTTTAATAAGCCAAAAAAACTACTGGCAAACTACTGGAAAGGTGAAATGGATGAAAAAATGACTGAACGGAATTTATGTGTATAGCGTGACATTCAAGAGCTGTGCTGCATTGAATAACGAATATTTCTGATAGTTCTGGTGGAAGAAATTGCATAAATAGCAAATGATGTTTCATGTTGTATAAAAAATTTTTCAGAGAGGCACTAATTTGCAGGTCAGCACGCGTTGAATATGAGCATATTCCTGATGATTTTCGTGCTTGCGCTGTTTGTAAAACAACATTGTTCATGTCTTCAATCATTTGTAAACACAAAAGGCTTGTATGTTTGGAGCATGTTGATCGGGTCTGTTCAGTCTGTCAAACGGCAGACCTTACTTTCAAGTAAGGTTTCAGAAATTGAATAAAAGAAATTCGAGATATAAAGACTTTTTCGTCTTTATTTGTTGACTTCTAAATCAAAAACCTGTAAATCTTCAAATCGATTTATTAAAAAATGATCGAAATATATTTGAACATGATGTTATTTCAAATATCCCAATTTCAGGTGGCAAATTTATTATTCCAAGTTTTGATCAAGCCTCGTATTACTGTTTTTGATTAATTAACAATTTACAGTTACCGTTACACTGCGCAAGAACTGAATTACATGTACAATATGTTGTCGTATGGGATCTGCGACTATTCTACCTGGAGATCCAAACTTTTGTCGGTGATCAATACGGAAAATGGTGATGTTAAGCCTAGTATGTTTTCGCCCAGTAAATTTACAACAAAATTTTAAATTTTCGTGACCTGCTTAATTTTACTACATATTAATTCCTGAAATCAAGCACATAACTCAAACATGAATAAAGCAGTATGAGAAAAGTATCAGAATGCTTGAATGCATTTAACAAATGGAAAATTAATACTTTATTGTATCAGATACCTACTTATTCATTATTCAGCACTAGACGACTTGCGTGTTTTGATTAATGTTTCGAAAGCGCGGCGTTTCCCACAGTGTGATGCCACTGATGAAGCCGTGAATATTATAAAACGTTCTGAGAACATCATGCAGAATGCGCGTGCACTAATGACTCGTCGTATACGTACAAGGTCTGTTGCTTGACGGTTTGCATTTGTCTAAGCATTATATAAAACAGTTGCTCGTATTCATCCAACTAAATCCGAAAGCATGCGAAAACTATTTGTTCCAGAGTTTGTTTTTCATATTTATTTCCGAAGTCGTGTTCTGTTAAATCCACCATACAGCTTAATCGACCGTTATATTTACTGTAGTTTTTCTTTTTTTTTTTTTTTTTTGAGGATGAGGTGGATTATTTTGATATTTTTAGTTATTACTGTTTAGGAACAACTTGCGGAAACATGCAAATGAATGTTCAGCGGATATTAAAGACATCGAGGAACTAGAACAATCGATCGAAGAATTACCGTGCACCATACTTAATTTGGAATTCATCGTTAAAGTTCGTACATGCGTGCTTTTTACGTTGGAGGATTTAGCTTGATTTATTGCTTGTTGGGAGATGGAAGTTTAGTATTTTGATTTACTAGTTGGGGAAGGTTGAAGTTTTGTCTTCACTAAGAACTAATAAATCGTTTCAGGAGGAGTCGAAAACAGTAAATCGACCCCATAAATTGAACAGAATTTTGAAAATATCATTTTACCGATAGCTTTTTATAGAATTACATGAAACGTATTGGGGATTGGCGTAAGCGCTGTTCACAATTTTTAATGGATGCGATAGATTACACCGTCAAATACGATCATTACATCGATTTGGCAAACAAACTGATTGAAGAAGCTGATGATTTTAATGTTAATTTGATGGAAATCGATGATCTAGAGAGGGTAATTCTTTTATTATTGAACAAGAATGGAATGGGGTAGTTTTTTATTGAGATGGATATTAATTGGATATAAACTTAAGAAGGATATTAATTAAATATATATTGAGAAGAATATTAATCGAATATACTGTTTATTCAATTTTAGATGTTAGATAAGTGCCGTTGGCTACAGTGTGCAAATAAGATGTTGACTTGGACACCCGAAAATAAACCAGATAGCAAATTGAGAAGCCAAAATGCTGTTGTACTTGATCAGGCAAAAGGAAGATGGAAACTTAGAGAGTTGATGGACTTAATCGAAAAGGGACGATCGATTGCTGATGGCGATGTCAAATTTCAAACTGAAGTTGATGCTTTGAATGTGATGTTGAAAATCGGTCACCAGAATGAATATGCAGTTCGTTTACTAATTTTTCCAATTTTATTCAATTGAACCATTTTGAGGAAACAGTCTTCTAATACTCCGCGGTCCTTAGGTCGAAGAAAATTTTTTAATGTATCATCAAGCCTGGATATTATTTGGCTTGACAGCGGTAGAGGAATTCGATGCAGAGTATTCATTTCTGGGTAACGGAAGTATGTCTAGTCAAATTTAAGAATTGTATTTTTTTTACTACAATTCAAGTTAAAAGTCTAGCTTCCCTATAAAGTAGAATTTTTGAATGTAACAGAGCTCCAATATCAGCTGAAATCTACGTGTTTATTCAACCTCATAAGATGACTTTTTCTAAAGGTGCAAACTTTCTTACAAGATAAAAAAAACGAAGGAATCGGAATGGAAGAGGCTGAGAAAATGCGAGCGGCTTTGGAACTTTCGGAATGGATGGCAGAAGAATACATCGATAAGTTTAGAAATGAATACAAGTTTGCCCGAAATGTTTATGACACTGCTGTACGTTTGAGAGGTAGATTGCACATTTTTTGCTGTATTTTATACTAAAACATTCTTAATGTTAGTAACGATGTCCGACCGGCGTCTGGATCATTAGATTGTGATCTAGATTAAGTTGTTTCATCTTTTCATACAGTTTAGTGTGTGCTTCAAGGCAGTGGAGATTTCTTAATGACATATAAGCATTCCATGCATCGGTTGGGATTCTGAAGAATATTGCTCCTTTGAATCAATTTCTTTTCATGTTTTTCTTCCAGTTTCACTATTTTTAACAAATTTTTAGGAAACAAGAGTTACACGCTGAAATCTTTAAGCGATTTGCTTTTCAAAATCGGAAAATCATTCATTCTGAAAAATTCAGCAATGAATTCGGATATAGAAAAACTCCATGATTGCGTTCAGTGTTTTTGCCAACGTATTGGTCATTTGTTTGCGTCATCTCCATCTTATTTCAGCATTGTCGAGGTTTTCTTTTTTTCTGGAATTATCCTATTAAAAAAAAAAGTTTCAGTTACCTGACGATTTTGGGAATTTATTTATTAAGATGGAGATTATTTGTTTTTACCTATGTTTCTACTTGCTATCTCAAGATATTGAACGGTCGAGACGATTTGACAGAATTAATCGAAGGTGTTGCAACACCACTGGTCCTGGTGGATCCACTTTCACTCCGTGACAATTGGGGATATATTGAAAATTTCGAGTCTGTCGAACAGCTTGTAAGTCGTTTAACTCTCCTTAGGCCAATGAATTTAATGTTCTGAGAGTAACCTTAAGGTTGTACTTGATTTATTTCTTCCAAAGAAATTTAATTAAATTTCAGATACATCACGTCAATTCGCTTTATGAACAACAGTGTAGATTTATATTAACTTTGCGAAAATCAAATGAAGCCCGCTCCATTGATCAAATGTGTTTGTGTGGTAAGGCGAGGGAAGAGGATGATTCTGTTATTCGTTGTCTGCTTTGTCATGCCAGATATCATTGTACGTTTGTGAAATTAATTTGGTCTAGTTTAAATTCATATTTCATCACCTGACCTATAGTGCCATTCAAATTATCATTGTATCTCATCTTTTTTGCAAATGACAACCAGTGAACTAATCTTGTTAATTGGTTTCTCTTCATTCGTCTTTTGATTACACATTAGGTGACTAGAATTACTAGTCCTGGAGACTTTTGCGTACGCTAGATGTCTGAAGGATACTCACTACGAAAAGGGATTAAGGATCGTCTTTATTTGTTTTCGTCAGTGTCGTACAGAAAAATTGGAATTGTAAAGATGCTGTAAATTGGGATAAGTTTTGGTTTATTCGTGGTAATTTATCCATTACAACGGTCAGGACAGGTTGCATCTTATCATCTCCTGTTAGTCAGGAACTACTATTATGATTTTTTCATTATAAGAGCTCATTATTAAGTTTTAAGAATCTGCAACAAAATTAAACTTTGATTTTTTTTTCTTTTTTTTTGCTGAACCAATTTAAAATTTTAATTCCACTATAAAGAAAAATTTTTCAGCAAGTTGCGTGCAATGGAATCCCTTTATGTCACAGCTTCCGGCGGGCTATTATCTTTGTGTCCGATGCTTGCGTAGCCGCCGTCCTTTTGTTAGCGATATCAAGAGTGCCTGTGAGGCTGCTATACCATCTTTGGAACATATGCTGGTTGAAACCGCTTTGAAACATACTGAACTGGCCTACACGGAAGCTCTGGAAGTTATTGGCAAATTACCACCTCTTGGTACTCCTGTTAATGCGGAGCTATGTAAAAGGTTTGTTTATTTTAAAGAATTCATCAGCATTTCAGAACTTGTATATCTGAATTGTCATAGCAGGACTTAGAATGATAAGGAATTTCAACATATAAGCGCATATGCCATATAATCTAGTGTTGGTGAATCTGTATTTGGATTTCAGCCCATTCCCCTGTATGGGATGCTTTATTGTTAAATTTGAAGCACTGTCTGTACATCTTCGTTTAGTTGATTTGTGAATAAATAAGTAAAATAATTGTTCATATGTTTTTCGTTCAGTATTGATGAGTCGCTCATCGCGGTTTTCTGTAACGAAATATTGAATTCGGAAGTATGGAAGTTGATTACTGGTGCACTTATTCGAGTGAAGCCTCCTACTGAAAAAGACAAGGAGATTTATGAACAGATTAAACAGCGACCAATTTTGGCACAAATTTCAAGTGTTTTGTTCCCAGATAATAGCTGTAATAAAAGACGTCGAGGTCTGAAGCGAAACATATTAGGAAATGGCAAATTTATGGCGGGACATCGGAAACGTTCGAAGAACGATTTTCATGAAGAAGAAGACGTTTGCTCTGCTACCAATTGCCTGAAGCCTTACAGTTAGTCGCTGTGGCATTTACAACGTTCTCTTGGCATTTAGTTATATTTGGTTTAAAAAAAATTGTGGTGGTTTTTTATGGATTAGTTCTATAAAATTGAAGTGAGAGTTGTTTTTGAAAAAAATCGATTCAAATCAAGCAGATAATTTAAAAGTGAACTAAGAATGAGATTTGGTATATTTCTGATCGTTGAATTTTTATGTCATTCGATATCTCTTTGACGATCTTTTGCACTCTAATGTTTACAGGTGATCACATTCGTTGGATTCAGTGTGAAGCGGGTTGTTCGCGATGGTATCATTATGTATGTGTTGGACAAACGGTTAACGAAGTGGACCAAACATCGTTGTATTGTTGCCATCGCTGTTTGGCAGAGGGCAAAACACCATCAGTTTGTTCATCTTTTGATCAAACCACGTCATGTTCCTAATTGTCAAACTATTTTTGATGCAGATTTTTTAATGGTTTTTCTATAAGACAGGCAAATCTATTGCCTCTAATTTTTTTTTTTAATCCCATATAATGGTTTTTTTTTTTTTTTATGCTCTTTCTTTGATTTATGTATATTGTTATTCCTTATTTGTTCGTATCGGATTTGTACCTGTTCGTATCGGATTTGTATCTGTTTTTAGCTTTCATTTCATTATTATGATGTATCATTTGTAATATTGTATTTCTTTAAATATGAACCCATATTGCGTGATCTCGTCTAACACAATCTCTGTGTTGTCAGTTGATCGCATTCATTGCTTTGTTTTAACTTTTCAGCTTTGTTGATTGGAGGAGTTTTCTGATTTTTGTTTTTTGTTTTGCATGGTGAGTCAAATGCTTTTCAATGATTCCTGGAATGCTGCATTATAATATTATTATGGCAACCATTTGTATTTTACCTTTATTGCTTCTTTTGAACTACATAGATGATCCGTGATGACAGTATTATGTTTTGCTGTAATTATTCGCATTTATTTATATTTGTAGTTCTTTTTCATATCCTTTGTAATTATCCACATTTATTCTTTTTATTCTTTTTTTTTCCTCTTTTTTTCCTTTTATATTGATGCTTATATTTATTTTATTTTTTTTTTGTGGTATTTTTTTTGTTCAATCTTATTATTAGTATGCAATCAAAAATTAGAAGCGCAATAGTCTGTTTTCAATCAAAAAATGTAAATTTTTCCTCAGTTAATTAATCATAAGAAATGTGCTTCATTTATTAATTTTATGATACAATTAGTGGAAATGGTTTTCTCGCTATGGAATATGATATTCTTCTATCAGAAATGATTGAAGTTTTAGATCATCCATTTATTACTTTCATTCTTTCTGTATAATCTTTGTTTCTTCTATTGTTAAGTATCTTAGATTAAAATGCAAACAGTAATGTGATGCTAACATATGAAAAAACAGAGATATTTTTAGGTTAGTTCATTTGTATTTAATATTGTACTGTAGCTGTTAAATTACCTGTTAATAATTTCTCTTTTGCTCTGTATGTATTTCTATCTTTTTAACCAAAACTTCCCTTCACAAAATGATTTGAATAGAAATTTTTGCTCCCATTTGCAGGAATCAAGCAATTCGACATTTTAAGCGAGCCGGCAAATTAGATGGGAGAATTTGGTAAAGTTTTTGTCTTATCCAAAAATTGTCTTTCCTAAAAATGGATTTTAAATAATTAAGGTTGATTAAATATCACTAAAAATTTTTAGTGATAGAAGGATTTCGTGAATGTATTTTTCTTTGATGTTTGCCATTGCTATTTTGAAAACTACTTGCATCAGCAATCTTCAAGACTACAGAGAAATATCACTGAATTCTCCCATTTAAGTCAATCATTGTTCACGATTTCGATAATTTGAACTTGATCTTCAATGAGAAAATAGCTTGCAATAAAAACATGTGTCATTTTGTTTTCATTGTAGTTTACCGCGGTGTTACCAAAGATCGAATAACAAGCGTACCAGGCTTTATGAGGTGTTAAGGATATCATCATCCAATCACTGCATGCTTTTGCTACGATATATTCCTTTAATTTTAAATTGAAATAATTGATTTAAATCGTTGTAAGGAGTCCTAAAGCTATAGGGCAAAGAATTGTGCATTGCTTGGCTTTAATTCATACACTTCATACACAATTCATTCAAATTTTTTTATCATAAATTCATATTTTAACTTTATTGTGTAAATGAATTTTTTGTTTGGTGTTCTTGTACTTTTATAATTGGATTTTGTAATTAACTTTTACAAATAAATTTTCTTTTTTCTCGAAGTACATTTCAGATTACGAATCTGAACGAGACACACGAAAAAGTAAAAGAAATAATAGCGGAAATAACAACACTGATAAATTATAGTAATAATAATAAACGTTCCATTGATTTGATGATTTAGTTTGGATGTTTTAATGGTTTAAATTTAGATTTATGCTTTGATAGTTGATGATTTTAGCATAAAACGCATTACTCAGTATCGTTGATTACGTACAATACATTGGAAATTTATTTCACTAGTCGGTTATTTCCATTTGCCAAAATATATTTTTCCATTCATGAGGCATTTCATTTTGCTGGTAGCACTAATTGCAGAAATTATTCGTTTTAACTCGAAATCTGAAATTTAAATTATGCTAGCAATTGTGAATTGATTAAGTCGAGAGCAAAAAAAAGAGCTAGAAATAAAAAAGACCGAGATGAATTCACCCTTATCTTGGTTGTTCTTCAACGCTTGCTTAATTGAAAATTTCACTAATGACATGATCAACTTAGCCCTGGAATCAGAAATGAGTTGAGGATGCTATTGTTAGACAGGTATCTTTTTAAAAATAGTGCACTGCATTCTCAAAAAAAGTTGCACTGTTTCTTTCATAGCATAACAAGTCCGTTTCTCAACCGTACCATCTGTAAACACGGAAATCAAATATTGAAACGTACACTTCAACATTACTTCAACGATTTAAGAGATTTTTTTTTTTTTTGCACTTGGCTTTCTTGATCTACGGAATTCTACAAAGATCACTTTCTCTTTCCACGAGAAAATATGTTCAAAAACCTTTAAAAACTACAGTTAGAATTTCAGTATCGGTAAAGAAATTTTTGAAAATCTAGAAAGTCTAAAGACGAGAATGAGTTACCATAAAATGAATTTCGAAAAATGCTTAATCTACAAAAAAAGTTTGTCATATGTGTTATGGTTTTAGCTATACTAGATGTTCCAAAAGTTTATTATACGTATTGACGTTACTTTTGTCCGGTAGATCATTTTGTTAAGTTACGATTAGTAGTTATTGCTTTTACTTTTTTTTTGTTTTTGAGATCCTTTCATAAATTACGGTATTGCAGTTATCGTTGTTATCACATCAATCTTTCCATTCCAATTTATTATCAGCTTTCATCTTTGATTTGCCAACAGTTCCATTCTATAACTTATCATTAATGATCACCATTTTGAAATTGTTATAAAATTGAATCAATTAAGGAAAAAGGAAAAGAAATGTTGAAACAATGAAGAAGATAAAAGGAAGAATTAATTTAAGAGATCAAAAAATTGGAATAAAACATAAAAGTCATACTTGTTCATCGATTTTTTCCAATTCATTCAAATTATACGGCCTTTATCATTTAGTGGTGACAATGCAAATATAACTAATCACAGGTATCATCACAAAAGAATTGAACAACATATGTGTGTTGAATAGTTCATTGCTATCTGTAATTCATGATCTATACAGCTTGTTTGTAACAAAAATCTATGAGAAATAATAAAAAAAAAAAAATCTATAAATTATTTGAATCAATCGTTCGTGGAGCTATTTCATGGATTGAAAAATGATTAATGTCAATTACTTTTTAACAATTTGACTAAAATGATACGAACAGTTGTGTTAATATTTGCACAAAATTGAGATATAATAAGTTTAAACAAAGTTAAAAGTTAACATATTTTCATTTTAATATTTGTATTATAAGTGTACTAGTATTATCAGTTAATTTTTTATCAGTGAAATTTTAACTCTATTAGATAATTAAACTGATAAAAATATATACAAGTATAAAGATATTATATTAGATGGAATACAAAAAAAAAAAAAAAAAAAAAAAATTATGCAAAACAAACAATGAATATAAGAATAAATTTGATAATAAGCAAATAAATTGAAAAATGTATCAGAAATAAAAAAAAGAAAAAAAAGTTTTTTTTTTTTTCAAATTTTTATTTTATTCAAATTAAATAGTAATAATATAAGAAATGGAAAAAGAAAAAATAAAGAAAGGAAAAATTTGTTGTACATGTGAATATCAGATAATACAAATTGATCAGAATGAGTAGCAATATCGATTATTTTTTTCTCTCTCTCTTTGCAAGAAATAATCAAAAAGTTTTGTATTCCTGACCTTATAGATAGAACATAGGTCACAATAACAATTCATATATGTTGGTTATACAATCCAAACCAACTTAACCCTACACATATCGATAGATATAATGATTGACCTTTTTAGCACTTTAATATAATAATCATAAACAGTTAAGTAAATAACAAATTAACTGTTACAGTTTTTTTTTTTTTTTTTTTTTTTTAAATTGTAAAAAAATGAAACAAATCAAAATTCTCATCAAACTAAGGAATTGTATCCTGGAGGAGAAAAAAAAAAAAAAAATCAATAAACCAATGTTACATTTTCTAAACCTAAAATGTAATTTGAATATATGCTTTTATGCATTGTTGCTGTGATATTTATTAAAAAGGTTATTGTATCCCAACAATGCTTATCTTCTATATTTGAATTGGTAACAAAGCGGTTGCGTAAGTAATTTGCTCTGTATTTAGGGAAATATTTTTTAAGAGATAAGTTAACGTAAGTGTAACAGCAGTATATGTTGATCTACTCAAATATATATTGTTCAAGTGTTTTGTATTATATGATTGGCGTTTTTAACTTACTTTGCTCCATTAACGTTTAATTTTGATTTCATTTTATTCGGACTAAATGAAACTTTATCAAAAATAAAAATAGGAAATTTCTCGATTTATTATTAATTAACATTAATCACAAACTTTTTGTCTCCTCAAATATGTTTCCAGTTAAAAAATTACTTTGGATTCCAGTTAGATTATAAATCGGGAGTTATTCAGAGGATTGAAAATTAAAGGTTGGAAAATGGTGAAAAAACGCAAAAATGGTACATACCGACAGGTATATTCAAATCAAGCTAAAACTATTCACTTTAATGTGAATAGAGACTTCTTACTGGGTGTCATTTTTTTTTTTTTTTTTTTTTTTCATTTTGATCGCTTTCTATTGGTATATTCGAGGATTCCGAGGTAATAATAATGGTTAAAATTATATAACGAATAAATATGAGAAATCTTTGTTGAAAAAGTGAAATTTACAAAATATTATCGTGAAAGTTTAAAAGAAGAAAGAAATAGTCAAATGATACAAGATAATACTGTTAAGTAGTGATAAAATATAATTTTAGATGAGTGAACGCTTTCAGAAAACCGCATCATCATCAAGGACACGTATGAATTTTTGGGAAGCCACTAATGATAACAAAGGTCCATCAAAGAAAAAATCGGTTCATTCTAATCATCCATTGCCTCAAACTCAAAATTACAACAAATCGAAGGAAGAATTTTCGATGGATCAATTAGTATTGCCAAATGTTGATATGAATGTTACCGAAGATTCGACCTCAAAGCGAAAAAATACTGAAGATCTGAATGAAGAAGTTACAGGTAATAATATTTTCATCGTTTAGCATACAACAATTAATGTTACATACTGTAAGCTCCTCTTCATTGCATATATCGTATATATAATGCTGTTACACATGTTGTATGTTTTTAGTTATAAGCTACTTTTTTTTTTTTTTTTTTGCACAAAAAAAGTTATTATTAAAAAAAAAATTCTTTTTTTTTTTTTGTAAACATTCCTTTTTTACTGTATAATATTTTCAAACTTTTATTACTTCTTTTAGATCAAATATAGAAATAAAAATTGTATTTATCTTTTTTTTTCTCCATTTGTCTTTTTTCAAATCTTTTATTATTATCGTATAAGTAACTGTTTCCAGATACAGTGATTGCGGTTGGCCATTACAGAATGGTAAATACAATGGTTACCAGTGTAACACATCGTCGTCATTATTATAGTTATCACGAGCACGATATTTATGCTAATGAACCGCAACTCACTTGCTCAGTTTGTAATTCAAAGGTAAATGAAAATTAAATAAATTTCATCAGAATAATTTTATGAAAAATGATAATAAAATAATGCTTATGCCTCATTCATTTGCGATCCCTTATATGATAATTTGTAAGATTATTCTAGGTATTAGTGAAATTTCTGGAACTTCATGCATGGATGCATCTTTCATGGACAGTTCAGGTAGGCGATCGTAATCCATTCCAATGTCCCTACTGTGATTTTTCTGCTTTTCGTATTCCGGATATTATATGCCACAGCAAGGAAATTCATGGTACCCTAAGCGCAAATATGTTCGTTCCAACTGTATCATATGAAATTTTGCAATTATTTTTAAAAGAAGTTATGGCTTGCTTCCCACCCATGAATTATTTTAATGTATAAGGCACTTAATGATTACATTTTAAAGCAAATTTTTTTTTTTATTGAATTAATTTCCTTTTTTTAAATTATATGCCATTTAGTTGTATCATTCAAATTTAGCATGATAATGAAAATGGAATATAAGATTTTAATTTTAAATTTATTTTCAATATATCTCTGACCCTTACTCTTTCTTTCTCTCTCTCTCTCTCTTTCTCTCTCTAACAACAAAATAGAGATGGAATGAACAGATAATTAGCAATGGGAAAAAAAAAAAAAAAAAAAAAAAGATGTAAATCAGAAATAAATATTTTTGTTGTAAGTGTTTTTTTTTTTTTATGTTAGAGATGAGATGCATTTTGTTGATGTTGATGACGAAGAGAACACAAATGAATCCAATGGACATCTTTTACATCATATCACACAGGCTATAACTGATTAGAATACAACACGACCTAATATTTGGATCTATTTGCTTCACATTATCTGTATCCTGTATCCGTCGGTTCATCTCCTCAGTATCCTGTTTACAAGCAACTAAAAAAAAAAAAAAAAAATCCTCCTTCAAAAATATCATAAATTTATTTCACATATTGTATTTGATAATATCATCTGCTAAATAAATAACTGTAAAATAAAAATTTCTTTAAAAATTAATGTTGTTGTTGTTTCTTTTTTTTAATTTTATTCCATTTAATTTGAAATTTCAAATATACAATTTATGAATGTTTTCAAATTTCAAAAGAAATTTTTCTCTTATGAAAAATATTATTAAAAATTAAAAAAAAAATATCAAAAATATGATAAAGATAGTAATATTCTACTGCTACTTACTACTACACTACTATTGTTGTTTGAAGATTTTTTTTTTTTTTTTCTATACATTTTAAAATTAAAATGCTGAAAATTTTTGGATGTCAATTTTACTTTTTGAATGCATGAAAGAATAGTGTATGTTTTCTTTATATAACATATAATTAAAGAAGCTAGTTAGGCTAAATTTTAACATTTTGAAATTTTTGAATTTAAGACAAAAATTGATCGATCATACTTGTTTGTAAGATGAGATTGAGCAAGCGCTACTTTGTTAATGTACAAAATCAAAGATGTGTTTAACGAGTTATCATTATTTATAGGTCAAAATAGGTGAATATGGATAAAAGATATGAATTATAAACTTCTGTTTACAATCTTCCAGAAAATATGTTTTGTACGTTTGATTGAGAAATTGCAAAATGTGTTTTCTATTGGTTAATTTTACTTTTTTTCTTCAAGCTATATATTTTGCTCACTGCTTAGTGTAATATTTTACTTTTGTAAATGACCAATTCACAAATTTACTTGCTTTTTTACATTTCTAAATTAACATTTAACAATAATTTAAATTCTTCCTTCTTCTCTGACAATTCCCTATGACAATTATTCTTAATTGTGCCCTCATCAATATTTAAAAATGGTATTAAATTTGCGTTAAAAAATTATCATGAATGGATAGACATTTCTCAGTAATAATTAACTTAAATTTGAAGAGATATTCTCAGAAAAAAATTTTGTATCGTTTAAATGAGACTCTCCATTAAGTCTTATCTTATTAGAGATTTATTTCAGAAGAAAAATTTAATAACAATTTAAAGCTAAATGAACTAAATAGATTTATTTTATATGGCAATTCATAAGTCATTCTTAGAAAATAAAGTGTGATGTACGGATGAGTAGGCCTAACAATCATTTGTTAAGAATAGTGTATAGTATTTAGTTTAGTTCATTTGGCTCTAAATTTTTATTAAAATTTTAAAATTTACAATCAGAAAAAGTAAGTGAACACTGATTTATAAAACAAGTATTTCAAACGAAAATAGAAAGAGATCAATATGAAATATTTCACGTATTTAAGTAGAAATTAGCAGTTAACGTGTAACCTTGTAAAAGAAATCAAATACTGTAGGTTTTTTTTTTTTTTTTTTTTTTTGTGGAAAAAGAACAGATCCAAAGAGAAAGAATCAACAAATAGAATGAAATAACAAAGAGAAATTGTGTTGGACCATTTTTCTCATTGTTTGAAAGATTTCAAATATTTTTTTTAGCAAGAATTGCTAAAAAGACTTATTACGACATGATATTTATTGAAATTTTGATTTAACATTGTATTTAAAATTTGAAGAAAAGCCAACTATTAGCAATATAGAATTGAAATTACAGGCAAATTATGAGACATATGTAATACATATTACAAATTGAATTATGAGACAAAGCAAAATATTGCTCAGAATATTCCAACAAAAAAAAGACAAGCTAAAACTATCAAATCAGTAAAATTTTTCACATGAAATATTACATCCACTTTTCGATTTCATTTTCGAACACTGTCTTCATGATTTAGGCCATTTTCGCTCAAAATATTGCTGAAAAACAAAAATATTTTTTCCACTATGTCAATATTTTGAAACAAAAATGAATAAATTAAATACCAGCAAAACAAGAACAAATCATAAATTCAATTCTAATTTCTCCATCCAATTTTCAATTTATTTTCATCAGCTCAATTGGAAGTAATTATTTTTGCGTCCAACGAGAAACTGCATGAAATTTCATTCTCAATTTAAATCATTTCCATTCTTATGAAGTCAAATGAAATTGATAATAATTGATTGAGGCATTCAGTGCTTACTTAAATTAAAATAATTTCAAAGAAAAGTATACAAATATTTCATTCTAATTTGAAAAATTAATGGAAATGCATTAAAAGAGAAAGACACTATATTCAAATGTATCAAAAGACATTTTGTAAAGTTTTTCAATACCAATCATCACTTTCATTTCATTTCTGTGATCCAAGTTTTATTTCAACATGAAGCATTTAACAGCAATTTTCTCACAACTTTCTGTCGATCTCCTCGTAAGCAATGATTAAATGACAGCAAAACTGATACGATCGATCACCATTAATTAATTGAAGTCGATATTTTAATGAATTGAAATTGCCACCATGCAATGATCCTTCGAGTTGAATACGGTGAAGGCGTTTGCAGAAACTGATTTGAGGGTATACTACGTGAAGATATTTGAAATTGTTTTTGAATCAGCGAACCATTATTCGGCATTAAGATTTGTTTTTATTGGTAAATGCATGAATATCATCGGTGCAAATTCAAGAGATGTAGAATACGCGATCACGTTTGGAACTATTTGTAAGTTGTTTATTTTGAGATAAAAGTATTTGGCAGATACAATGTGCGGAACTTTATACGACATTTGTTGCGTAGAGCTTTCTGCCGACGATAGCTTGTTCTTGCCTTTTAGTGTATCATTATCTATGATCAATTTAACTAAATCCTGGAAGCATGGAAGATGTAGGAATGAATTTAATTATTTTTAAACTCTAAACTTAATTTCGGTTTTAATTTGTTTCATTCAAAGCAACCAATGCTTTTAAAGTTAAAGAATGCTTATGAAGTAATGCTATGCTGATGGGATCGTTACGAAGATCCAACGCTGAGCACAATAAAGTGAAAGATCGCAGTAGGTTGCAGCAAGAGTTCAAAAATTTTAGAAAATCTCAATCATCAAAAGTTGAATTGAAAGTTGGATTTAATCTACAGTAGTATTACTATTAAGGAAAATACTATACCAAATATTTGAGCAATCTTTTAAACAAATAGACAAACAAACAACAAACAGTTTTAATCTATGCGCAAAAATATTAAGTAGTACTTTTAAAATCAAAAAAAAAGACTTAAAGCCAAATTTCTCTGCCACTGCTTTCTTCGCAAGACTTTTGTCATTTGTTAAAACATCACCAATACTTCCTCAATTTTTATCTGAATAAAATTGCTTTTGCATTAATAAGATAATTTTTCTTTAAAAAAAAAGTAGTTATTCATTATGTAAGAAAATAACCAATGGAAGTAAAGTAATGATTGATGTAGGGTAATAATATGAATAATATGTGGAAATATGATTACCATTATGGACTGATTCAAGTGCGAAAAGAAAGTGAAATGAAATTGATGGAATTGTATGAAAATAATCAACATTTATTGGTGATAACAAGTGCTCATCTCTGATAACCAAATGCATATATCTATTCATCTGCTATCAATTATATTTTTGCAAATGGAATTATCCATAATACAATCTGAAATCTAATCACCCACTAGGCTTTATCAATGTTTTAATTTAGCACAAAATGATAGATATCATCCTTATCTGCATAGGATAAATAATCGATTAAATGAGAAATTAAGTGAAATTAAAATAAAATGTGAAAAAGATAGTGATATGAAAATATCGAACCAACAATTAAGTTTTTTTCTTAGCATGAAATATTATTATAAGAAGCATTTTGCAGGATTAAATAAAAGGCATTGTAGTAATTTGAACTGAAATAAAAAGCAAAAAAAAAAAAAAAAGAAAAACAAACGGATTTTTCTATAATACTTAATTTTGTACGAATTCTTAATTCGGTCTTCTTTCAATTTGCATGCTAAAGAAATCATATGTTTGAGTTATTTTCTGATTTCAATAAACTTATCATTTTATGATCAACTGGGTTCTATGAAATTCAGATAGTTTAAAATAACAGTTTCGACTGTTATGATTGTCACATTTTTCGAGGATAACCAATGAAAGAAAGTACTATCGTCAGGATTTATCCAATAATGTTGTTTAATCACTGCTAATTAGGTTACTGATTTTAGTCTAACAATTGAAATGAAGCTAGATTTGCATGAAATTTTCCAAAAAATGTTACTTTGCTTTAAAGACTGCTTACTACATATTTTCAATTGAATTATACTGTTTCTCGGGGTTTAGGATCGAATCAGTAGTCCAAAGTGCTGAATTTACGGTGGTATAATATTCTACTAATAAACTATTCATGGTCATATAGTCAATTTAGTAACATTACCTGATAATAATAATCCTAATTTAAATACTGCAACGCGGTGTTATTGTTATTTTAGGACGATAATGAATAATCATTGATTTTATAAAGATCTCAAATAATTTTACGAGTAAGCTTCTTATAAATTGTCTCTAAAGCATGCCAATTTAATGTACATTTTGAAGGCACATCTTTTACTTAATTATGAGCACATCATAATTTATCTTATTCAAGTGCCTAACTTAAATGGATCTTAATGAATATTTCTAACATTCCTCTTTTCTTTTTAATATATGCACTTCCTTACAAATACAAAATGATTAACAAGAAATATGTCAAATTGAATCCAAAAAAAAGTTACCGCAAAACAAATAATTCCAGTTTATTTCATATTTCAATTAATATTTTTCGGAAGAGGTCAGAATCAGCAATTCCAATATTGGGTTTAGAATGGCATAATATTTTGCTCACAAATATAAAGGTCATATAATTCATTTTCGTGACATCACCTGGATTAATTTAGAGACTGTTTAATAACTAAACTGGTGGATCAATCGACAAATAGAAGGAACCAATAAAGCAGTCACTGAATGTAATGATCAGATAAAAATAACATTTTAGAATGTTAGTAATAGCTTAACCAACAGGTAGATTAAATGATTTAATTAACCTATTTGAAATAATTTTGAAAAGATAATCAATCCGTACTTAAGATATATTGATCTACTGTATGAACTAGACAGTTCTCTTTTAGTAAGCGAAACCATTTTTCCCATCTTCTAAACTTTTTGCCTCCCAGCTTATCGGCGACGAGATTTCCCGGTATCCATTTCTGAAAAGAACATATAGCTTAAATTTCACATAGAATTAAAAAGTAATCTGAAACATACTGTATTATTACCAATATTTAGTCACATCTACTATATAGATTGTTTATAAATAAGTAAGCTTTCGATCACGTATACAGCAACATAATCAATTTTTATTAAAACAATATTTTAAAGCTGATAACTACAACGATATCTTAACATATATCTAAGAATATAAACTTGACAGTTTCAAGTTATATGGGTGATGAGAGACAGAAAGATAACATTACAAAATTTTATAGTTCATAACAAACATATTCCAAGAAAAGTATTACAGCTATACGAATTGCTTGATAAATGTAAAATGTACAAAAATAAGCCAATTTAATGGTATCATATCAATGATTATTTTACTGAAAAAAAAAAATGGCAAATTATGAAGTACTGAAATTTGAGTCATTTGTTTATGCTCCTTCAAAGAGATAAACACTTATTAACGCACCAATAATGCTAATTCACTTTTATATGCACTCATAAAAACAGCAATTTCTTATTGTACTATTCTAATAGCGTTTGCTGAAAACAAGTGGCTCTAATAATATTTTCAAATAATTTCAATAATGATCAATTAAGCATTACAAACAAAATGTTAATTTACGCATAGCATTACGTAATGTTCTTTAATGTTTATTTAAATGTTAACTATGTTAATTATTATGTAATGTTAATTTAGCGTATGTTATTTTTTTTTTTTTCATACGTCGTAACTTTTTGTTTTACATAAAAAGAAATTTGTATTTTTTAAACATTTTGTAACGTTTCATAGTGTTCTGTTTTGCTTGAAAGAATAGCAGTTTACTGTAATGTGAAATATTTTGACGTAAGTAAAACTTCATAAGCATTAACTTGTTTCTTTTACATATACTTAAATCTATTTTACTCAAATATATTTTGATCCACGTTATAACGTCTAATTTCATATCAATTAAGTGATAATGATTGATTACAAAAAGCAATGATAAAGCACGTAGAAGTGATAAATTTCAGATGAAAGTAACAAATACAATCAAATAATGAATAATTTATGGAATATTATTCCTTTTCTATCCTTTCGTATCAATTTTAAACAATAAACAAATTTTTTTTTGAAGATTTCCTTCTGATCATCACTGGGATCCTTTGGAATACGTATGTTACTATGTGCAATTTGAACTACGTGCAATTTTGTTAGTACGTGCAATTTGAACTACGTGCAATTTTGTTAGTACGTGCAATTTGAACTACGTGCAATTTTGTTACTACGTGCAATTTGCATTTTCACACTTAACAAATATCATCAAACAAACGCTATCCTTTCGCATCCCGTATTCTCTTCCATCTCTTATATCTGTCGCACTATTTCTAAACTTTTTGCTATCCTACTTTACCGTTATTATTACAGGCCTTATCAACTATCTATCTATTATCACACAACAGTACATTATTCTTATCAATTTAAATATATGGCAAATCCCAATATAGGCACTCGCTCGCATATCGTTCACCAATTTCCAATTCGTTGTTTTGCTAAATGTTTTATGCAAGTTTACGTTTTAATTGAAAAAATATTAATCGTATTTGAATGGTACTAAATTGGGAAGATTATAATTTCCGGAAATCTTAGATAATTTGAAAATAGGATGTTGATTTGATAAAAAAGTAAGCAGTTAAAATAGTGATCATCTGTATACGATGCATCACAATTCAATTGATAATATGATATTGAGCATCTTCCGGAATCATTTCCGGAAGATGCTCAATTTGAATTTCCGGCCAAATTAATGAACTTGAACAATTTTAATGTCAGACCTATTTAGGTAACATTTTCAGTGAACTTGAACAATCTCAAAACTATCAGAAGATAGTTTCGTATTTTTTATAGCATTATAGCATTTCGTATTTTTTATAGCATTACTTAACGAATAAAGTAGTAATAATATTTCATATGGGTTTAGCCTAAATTCATTCAAATCATTTCTTTCACATCAATGATTTATCTCAGTTTAAATATATGATAGCAAGTTGCTATTTAAAAAGTTTCGTAGATGACATAAAAATTAGGACAATCTAATGTTAGTATTATCGGAAAAGTTTTAGGAAACAACAAAATGAAAAAGAATGATTCTGAGAAACATAAAAAATACGTTCTTTTCATTTCTGTAACATATAACAAGGAATATTTTTTGTTTTTTTTTAATACTCTACATTAATAAATTATTGTCACGAATGTGTACGTACGGTTGTTTCATAGATGTATTCAATTGTAAAAGTTTTACAGGTGCATTCAATGAACCCATCTTGGGAAAATATCGTAAGTTTAATTAATAAAAATATTGCATGACCTAATTCACATTGTTAATTACATTTATTCGCGGATAGAATTTTCCATTTTATTTTTTGTCACAATTATTACAAGATAGCTTGCAGAATATCATCATAAATTTACTTCCCGTATTGCACTCGCCGATACTTGCCCAATAACTGCAGAATAAATTCTTATCCAAACATCGTGATAATTCGATTTTTCGATTTAATTTCGTTTTATCTGAAATTTTAACTAACTGATATTGAACATTATTTTTCTTCTATTCTGAAACAGAATTGCATTTATGACAGCGAATCAAAAAAAAATGTTACAGTATCATTGATTGATATTTTATTACATAATATTACTTTTACATTTGAAATCTAAAATGTAAATGAATTTCTACTAACTTGTTTCTGGTGGACAAAGACCACATGCTTTTTTGCAGTAATGACCCATATACTTTGGTGAATTTTGGCAATGACCAAGTTGTTGCCACATTTTACAATGTGCATTTAAATCTTCGCACGCTGCAATTTAAAAAAAAAAAAAAAAATGATAACAATTAAAATTTTTAAAAAAATCATTGCTCAAAGAAACAAAAGGATATTTTGTGTCATGTAGTTTAGACAGAAGAAGGAAATAAAATTAAAATAAATAATTGTAATGAGTTAGTTTTTGATAAAAAAATGTAAGCATCATTTCCAGTGAGAAGGATCTGATGAAGTTGAAATGAAAAAGCCAAATGTCAAAAGTATTTTTTTTATCATTATAATTAATAATTATCCTGCTAATACTATCACATTCAAAATGTTTAGGAAAATAATTTTAAAAAATCTCTTGAAATTTATATGATATTCAATAAAGTACATACTATCAAAAAAGCATATTGAGTTAAATTTAAGATTTGTCATTTTATTTATACTATTCCAAAATTTAATACCTGTCACCAATGTTGTTTTTATATTTGTAGTAGTCTTAATCAATCGAGGTTTTTCAGTGATTCGAAATCTTGTAGTACGATTTGGACGAAATGTATATACTACTATCGTATTTTTCGATCGATCTTTTTTGCTAGAAGTGAAAAATGCTGCAGTTGTAGTATTTCTTTCATTGGTTACTGTAGCGGTAGTAGTTACTGGTGTTGTTGTTGTTGATGGTGGTGGTGGTATTGGTAATCTATTTGACTGTTGACTGCAGTTATAAAGTTTGTTTATCTTTTTAACATCGATAGCGCTCAGTTTGTATCGCTGTCCAATTGTCACACTTCGGTTCTAAATTTTTACCATACAAATTCTAGATAAAAGTACAAATAAAGTACACAATTTAATTACGGATTCGTTCTTGGTATCTTTTTTCTTTTTTTTTTTTTTCCAAATTTTTAGGATAAGATTTTCAAAAAAAAAAGAAAAAGTATGAAACACTATCAATTGAATCATTTGATTTAACTAATTTCAATAATGAATTGTACATTAATGTAAGAATTGCTTAGGTATTCAAAAACTATTGAATTTTTCAATTTCACTAATTGCTTAGAGATGCTTCAAAGATCATTAAAGAGATAGCAATGTTTTTCAGTTTATTTGGAGCGTTTCGAATTGTATCTATGTTACACTTTATTTGAACCATCGTCAACTGTTATTATCTTGATATTATTATAAGTTTTCTAATACAGAAAAATAAAGCATAAAAACTAACTTTAGGTAAAATTGTTGATTCGCCATTACTGGAAAATGCAAGTTTATGATAGTGCATAATTGAATCATAATCGTAAGGCATTCCCAATGAATCAACAACTTTTTTTGGGTATTTTTCAAAGTTCCATAGCATACCTAAGATTTAGTGAAGATTGAACTTTATAATTATTTTTGAAAAAGATTAACTTGGCCAATCAGGGAAATGATGAAGAGAGATTGTAGAAATTTTCCAGCCCAATTTTTTTAAACTAAAAAAATTGAGTTTCGAATTTGTTTCCATCATCATCATCATACAGCTAAATTGAACATTAGTCAGAGAGAGAGAGAGAGAGAAAGGGAGAGAGATCCAAGCTTAAGTGTACCGAGTACCAGGTCGAATGTTTTCCTCGATGATATCCACGTATTCATCGCGATCCGTACGTGAATGCTCATGAAAAAATCCAATCGTATGCATCAATTCATGTGCAATGATTCCTTTTGCGAAACATTTAGATTCTAAAAGTACTGTCTGCTTGCCTCCAGCTCGTCCAACAAATGACGAACAACTAAATTAATTTTCTAATAGTTGAGAAGACTAAACTTTGACTAGTATTCAGAAGCAAACTAATAGTGATAAGCATTCAGAAGATATTGGAAAATTTCCATTATGAATGATTTTTTAATCATTCAATAGAATAATTGCTTATATTCCAAATAAAGTCAATAAATAAACACAAAACATGCCAATCAATGATGGCATTTAATGAAAAATAATTAACCCTGAGTCTTTATTCCTTTCGATAAAGATATAATCGGTATCATCATCAGTTTTTGGTATAAATTTTATGCAAGTTTCTTTTTTAAATTCATCAAATGCTTGTGCGATGACTGCTCTTTGCCTGCAAATGTTTTCTATTCATCTTGTCTTACTTTTATAAAGAAGTTTCACAGACAATAAGGGTTTTCAAATAGTTTTCAACTATACCATAAAAAAAGATTGATAATTGCACGGTTTACAATGTGACATAAAAATTAAAAATTGTTAATTTTTGGAATTATCTTTTCTTTAAAAAAAAAAAAAAAAAAAAACCCCAAAAAAACACACATCCTAGACATTCCTTTTTCCAACAAATATGGTATTTGTCCCTTTGGCCATAGCCTATTCTTGTACGTTGCCAAGCTTAATGCGCTATGAAACTGTAAAAAAAAATAATAGCATTTTGAAGTTTCAAACAAAACTTCATTATCAAACATTGCCAAATAATCCGCGGATATGAAAGAAACATACAGGGAGTTTGAATAGATAATCGTATGGATCCAGTGGTTCATCTCTCAAAATTAATGTCGATAATGTTCTCTCTTTGCCCATACCCAAGATATCACCCTCAAAGAGCTGAGAACTGATAATGGAATTTAATCGTTCCTCGCTGATCCTCTCAACTGGAATTTTTTTTTGAGATTTAATTCAATTTGCACACATCCATTAAAAAAAAATAAAAATTGGTTACTGGGAAAGTATAATGCTGAATCCTACTGCCTTATTAATGCTTATGGAATTAGTTCATAATAGTTAATACATTATAGGTGAAATGATATTCTTATATTTATCAGGTTATGAATTGATTCAATGAGATAAACTATTGATTTGAAAGAAGGATTTAAATGAGCTTAGGCTAACAAGAAATATTTTTTAGTGCAAGCTAAAAGGAAATATTTATTGGTGCAAATCTTTTCCGAAGGATATCTTTTCATTTACTGATGCAATAACCTGAAAGAGAAGAATACTAACCTTTTTTTTAAGCCTTCAATTTGCTTAATGAATTTCCGACATAAAAATATGCTAATAAAATTCCGATTAGAAAGACTCAAAAGATTATGAAAATTCCGAAATGCATTGTATTATATGAGATTAAAAAATTACGATTGCAACTGTCGTATTCCTTAATTATGAAATTCCGTATGCATTACGTCAGAATCATATATTAAAACTAGCAAAAACTTCCTAAAAGACAAAACCGAACAAACGTAACTGAAAAAATAATTATTTGTCTAAAAAATTTTGTAAACATGCTATGCATGAAACTGATGAGAAATCGTAAGAAGTTTATAGTACTGAATTATGTGAGATTAAATAGCCATGAAATTATAAGCAATCGATTTAATCTTATATGACAAAATAAAATAAGTAATATAGGGAATTTAGATAAAAATTAGGTAATTTAGGTAAAATTAAAATGTGTAATAAGTAATAATGAATTTTTTTTTTTTTTTTTAAATTTCAAAAAATAGTGCCTCAATTTTTCAACTGAAATTTATTTTTAACAAAAAAATACCTGGAGTAATTTCGGCCAAAGCGAAATCCTGTGGTTGTAGGTATTGTTGTCCCAAATCTGAAGTTTTACTATTTTCAATGTAAAATAAAATAGGATTGTCATGGATGACAAGTAAATATGGGAAAATAAAATTCTACTTGAAACTCAAGCTAAATTGATTGAAATTAGTAATATTGCAATAAATTATTTTAATTGTCATCTGATTCTTTCATCAGTATAATGGCCTTCCTGGTTAGTTCTAGAGATGGATTTACTACATCGATCTGTTCGTTATCTCTATTAGCTGATGCGATATTGTGACTTCATTTGCGATATTATGATTTCATTTAATTATAATTTCTTTTTTTTCATTTTGAATTTCTAAATTCTCATACCATCAAATGATACTTTTTGTCGGTCAGCTTCAATGTAAGTTCTCATAAAATGCCTCGTGAACACTGGTAATGCAGTGCAATAATCAGATAAATGATAAAACAGCAAGATGATGAGGAATATGCTGATCATAATAACTGTTAACCAATAACACCAATGAAATGAATTGATAGTTTCACCAAAACAATTTTTTCTTTTTTTTTTTTTCTTTTTTTTAAATAATATAATAAAGATCAAATTTTATAGACAATAATTTTGAATAGTTATAATAAGTAAATTGGATTAGAGGAGAAATAATGATGAAATGAAAATAGTTTGCTATAAGAATCGTGTATTAGTTAAAAGAGAAGTGGGGTGAGACTAAAGTGCCTCCTTTAACTTCTTCTATCGATGGACAGTTTATAACGGACTGAATTGCTACTACCTTTTGGTCAATCCTCTTTTTCCATCAATTAGACAAATAAACACAAACTAGCTCTACTCTAATAATGTCAAAACTGGTCACTATTACAGGCCCTTCATACTATATTACTTGTTATATCACTACCAATGCTAATATTATTACTACTGACAAATTTATTTTTCTATTTTCTTAACAACTTTCATACAAGCTCTTTACTTGAACCATTTATGATTTATCTGCCAAATACTACCTTTTTTAGGCATTAAATTAATGAATTTTGAATTAGTTCACAAAGAAACAATCATATAGGAGATGATTTCGAAGTATATACAATAATGATTAAATCATCTTGTTGTGGTACATAATTTATTTTATAAAAGATAACAAGAAAATCAAATTACAATTTTAGAGTAGTAGTGTACAGAGCAGCTTTCATTTAAATGATTCCCAATCTTTTATTAACCAGAAGCCAATTTGGTTTTTTTTTTTTTTTTTTTTTTTTTTTGCAGCACAGACTATACGATTTAAAAATAATAAATCCTGTCAACTTGAAAATAAATTTTAAATCAAAGCTTTTACGTATTATTTTCCATAACCACCGCTTGAAAGTTAACTTATGTATTTAATACGAAAATCAATACACGGAAATGTTTGTTTTTCAAGGTTATTGCTTGCTTTTAAAAACATATGTCGGACAATCGGACAACATTATATCGGAAATGTTTATCTTTCCATATGAATGAGCAGAAATACTGCAGCTCTTTCCGGCTCTGTGAATAACAAGAAAACCATTTACAAAGCTAGAATTCATGTTATAGTATGCTTACAGTGTATTTCAAAAATTTATATTTATTTTGGGAATGTTTAACAGTTCTTAACAGCCGATACTATGTCAGTATTTTATCAGATCCGGAAATTATATAGATAAATCGAATAAACGGTACACTCTTACTCTTTTCCTTTGCTAGCAAAAAATAGAACTGTCCTGCATTTCCAGTTAACTTTTGCTCGCATTACCGCCCTATCTGTTTTGTATCTTACTCGCATTCATTTCCACTTCAAGTTTACAGGCCTTATAAAAATGAGAAGCGTTACAAGCACCATTAATTCAAGCATCGTCATGAGTATCTGATATATTATCATGATTTTTATCATAATTTCAATTGAATGCAGTACTTCGTGAAACTTCCTGTCATCTGAATCTACAAAGAACTGAAAATTTTTTGTGTCAGCATTAAATGAATGAGAAAATCCCAAGATACAATAACTCGCCGAAAAAGTCCCAAAATCCAATAATAATTTGTCCAACAATAGTCTTCCTTTACTTGCTGGTAATGTTCAGTAGACATTGCGGAAGAGGAAAACAAAAAATTTTATACATACACACTATTTAATTCATGAATTAACGCAAACAGGGCCATCACAGTGGCAAGGAAGCCAAAACAAACCAAATATCGCACACACAGAAAGGGAAACTAAATGTCACAAACATATTAAAAGCAAAAATAAAAAAAAAAAAAAAACATACATCGCACAGATTGTCGCACAAAAAGTAAGATTTTTGCTGCGTATTTTTTGTACAGAACTAAATTTTGCGTCATAGACGTATTAATTCCAATTGGCTAAAAATGAAATTAAATAGAAAAAATTTCAAAAATTTTGTAGAGGTAACGAAGGCGTATATACGCTCATCTGATACTACCAAATGCCGGTTGGCTGGTATAAACCATGTACAGAAAGCCATCCTGATCTGCTTCTTGCTGATATAGCTGATACATGTTCACACTGTTTGATACCATCGATTTCTCATTGACAAGGAGAAAGAAAGTTTGATCCGGATGAAGCTGTAATCGTCTAAAAAAAAATTTTTTCCTCCAATCTATTTAAAACATGAAAAATACTGACAAAACAATATTCAGAAAATATTCTTGATGGTTGCAATTTACGAATGATGTACTCTTTGTCGGTGGACAGCAGTATACGCTAAAACATGCTAAAACACTGGAAATTTTTTTTTGTTCTCATAACAGCAGGTATTAAAATAAGGATAACAATACACTAAATGTACGCTGTGACCAATTTGGTAGTAAGTGGAAATATATAAAATAAAGCAAGTTATAATAATATTTGTGATTTATTTCCGCAGATTACCAGCAGGAATAAAACACCAAAAAGAGATAAATGGTACAAAATCCAACAACAAACCTTCGCACAATTTGCATTAATTCCGCAACTGTTATATGATCCGGCACCAAAAATTTGCACCGATCTAAAAGTGGTAAGTACTTCTCCCCTTCAAATCGCTCAATCACAATAGGAACCTTGTTTGGTTGCTGCTGTCGTGCTTCTGCTACATCTTTTGCACGTGCTGCTGAAATTACAAAAGTAGTTCAACTTTTACTCTTCAGATCTAAAAAAGCTTGCTTTAAAAATTTTAGTGATTTAAAGATTTGCGACAACTAAATTAAAATTTATTAGCTTATTTTGCTATCCCATTAATCTATTAAACTGATTCCAGTGCGCGACAGATAAAAACATATGAGCTCTTAGAAGGAAAAATAAAATACTGCACAACAAAGTGGATGTACAGCATTATTCATTATCAAAATTTCATCTCTTCCAGTTTTTATATGTCCGATGTAACATTGAAATTTGAAATAAGTGTACATTAATGCTTCCAAACTTTCTGGACAAGAAAGATTGGAAGTTTTCTGGACAAATGGTCATTGGGAAAATGCTACGTGTACACTGATACGGTATTAAGCACTTTTTTCACATTCACTTCTGTTCCAGTAAGCTTCAATAACTGACAAGCAAATGACTGCTATCATTTTCTGCTGACCAGTTTTCTTGAAAATTATTAAATTTTACACTATTGGGAAATAAAAAGTTGCTGATTTAATTTTGTTCTTACATAGTACGTTATTCCAGACACTAAACTACAACCGACTTTTTTATATTTTAATGAAAATGGAATGACGTTTAAACATCTGTCAGATTTAGCAAATCTGTTGCCCGACTGCATGGAATAAAATATTTATATAACATGTTATCAAAATCCATTGATGGAAGCCTGAATTTAAAAAAAAAAGAGATATGAAAAGAAAAAACGAATGCCAAACCGATAATTTACTAATTTATTTGTACAACGTATATCTAATCCGTATGCTAATGGGTCTATACCTATTAGTCAAATGTGTAAGTCAGCGTAATCTCTGAGCGCTTTTCACCTCATCTGAGTGTCATTTTTTCCCATTCTCGATAAAATTTATGGCAAAAGCAGCAAGGAAACGGTTGTTACGTTACCACTGCAGACTTTAAAGACAACTGAATCTAGGAAACTGCTAAATCTCAAAAGCGGTGAAAAAGAAAAACATCACAAACAAATTTGTGTCGAACAAGTGGACAAACTTATGCATCAACCAAAACAACAATTCCATCTTTTTTCCTTTTCTCCTCATCCTTCCCTTCATCTTACTCTTCTATCCCTTAAATTTGAGTGAAATTATTCGATAACGGTAATCGCCCACTTCCTAAAAATTTCTAGGTGACAAATGCTTCCACAATTGAAGGGAATAAAATTGGACGCAGTATGAATTGTTCAACTTGGTTGAGTATTTTATCATGAACAACGATAAAAGAACTTTTAATCCTGTTCATACTTCTTACTTTTTAATCATTTCTTCCAAAGTAGACTGCCAGTAGTATGTAAAAACTGAAAAACTGCTCCAATATTTTTCCAGTTCGGATATTTCCTTTATTCTGACATCAGTGCTATCCATTTAATCACTAATCAACATTTTATAAACAATGGAAATTATGATATCGGTCCCAACATCTCACAGCACTTACAGTCATTGGTTAGCATTGCTACTACTAAAACTTCATACTAATACGGATACGAACTTCTTTAGCTATAAACGAAAAGAAAATGAAGGAACCATTCCTTTCAATACTCGTAGTAAAAGAAACCAAAACGCTGTTTGAGATCTTTTGAAGTGAAATTAGAAAAATCATATAAATTTTGCGACTTATTTATAATTTCTAATGAAAGAAATCATCATTATTATCTTTTTAGCAATTCATTTAAAAAAAAAAGAAGGAAAACTAACTCATATACAAATGAAACAAAAATATACCAAATGAGTGTCGTTCCTTAAATGTTGGTACATATCCACTAAATGCCATCTTTCCCAGTACTTCCGCTTTCACCGCGGTACACAACTCTTTCCTCCAATATCCGTTCTTTTGATTCGTATTTAACTACCAAGCTTTATTACTTCTGCAGATTATTCCACTAGCTATCCTTTTATATATATAAATATACGTATTGGCATATATCTATCGATATGTACAAATCTATACAAAACGTAAAATGTTCTCCAAAAGTAAACAAGAGAGAACGGTGATAAACAAAACATTGTTATGTCTTTGCTTGCGCTGTTATCTGTATGTGCATGTATACAACATACGTGCAAATATATGTATGTGCATTGGGTACGTGCAAATATATGTGTATGGGTACGTGCAAATATATGTATATGTATGAGTACGTGCAAATATATGTATATGTATGAGTACGTGCAAATATATGTGTATGGTACGTGCAAATATATGTATATGAGTACGTGCAAATATGTGTATGGTATGTGCAAATATATGTATATGAGTACGTGCAAATATATGTGTATGGGTACGTGCAAATATATGTATATGAGTACGTGCAAATATATGTGTATAAGTACGTGCAAATATATGTATATGAGTACGTGCAAATATATGTGTATGGATACGTGCAAATATATATATATGTGCATGGATACGTGCAAAATATGTATGTGTCGTATAGAAGTATTTTGTAGTTTGTATAAATATATATACACACAGACATATATCCATCAATATGTAATGAAAATATTATTCCAACCCTACCACCCACGTTCCCTACTTCAGCACTCTGTCATCCAAAACATCGCCCAAAAATGCTTCTCTTGTGTAAATGACTCCTATAGTAACATCAATTATACATATAACTTTGCGTATACGTACAGACACAAACACACTTACATACAGAACTGATACGAACAAATACAATCATCCTTCTATTGCAAGCCCTATTTCAATACTGAAACCACTTACCTCTCACATTACTCATATGACAAAAGACGATGAAAGAGAGAGAGACAAAAAGTAAAGGAAGAGAAAACAAAAGAGAGAGAGAGAGAGAGTAGATTGTACTAGCTAAACAAATCTTAACCTACTATGAAAAACATCATTTCGCTACATGTTAAACATTTTGTGAGAAAATATTATAGAGCATGAGAAGTTATAAATAGTTTGATGTATAAAAATCGAATTAACAATTTAAATTAGCATCAAATTTTTCCTTTTCTTTTTTTTTTTTTTAACAAATTTCATTTCACATTTTTTTCAATTTATATTTCCAAATGTAATTGTTGTAAAGCATGTAACATGAATTATTAAAATTATCATTTTAAAATTTATTTTTCATAGAAAAAATGGAAATTTTGAAGATATCGTCAGATGGTCGTTTTTTCAGTTGTTTACAATTCTGCTATGTAATAAGCCATTCTTTTTTCAGAGTAAGGTAAGCAGTGTTATAATTTCTCATTTTTTTTTTTGCGTGATTTGATAAAATAGCTGGGTATTTCAACATTGAACGAACTGTATTTAACATATTTTAATGCTTTGATATTTTTAAAGCAATCAAATACAACAATCAAATGGTATGCGTTATTGTACATGAAAAGATAGGAAATATATATAGCATATGAAAGAAGATAGCAATTAGATAGTAACTTTAAATTAAATAGTTGGATTGAAATTCATCCTTTTCCTCTTTTCCTATCAGGTTTCTGTTTCTTCTTTATGTTGATTCCATTTGTTTTTTTTTTTTCTCCTTATCTTGCTGCCAATGAATGGAAAATGAAATGAATTCTTATTGCAGGTACGCAATCTATAAATGTTAGCTATGTCTGAAATGTCGTCTGGCATCAACATTTTTTCACGACCATGGACGCGAGTTGTGGCTTTATCTATTGTTGTGTCAATTTGTATACAGGTACCTCAAGTGACGCTTCTATTTACTTAATGTCAGCTTTTCAAGTTAATTACTAGTTAATAACAAATTAACCAGCATGTGAGCAATTGATTATTAATTGTCTAGGCAGTGGAAAATATGAGAGTTATTTTCAGATGTTATCATTCCTGGTGCAGCGAAGCGTAATTTGGCAATATTTAATTTGTAATGTGCAATTCGCGCCCGAGTTTATTAAACAGGCCGATTACTGTTCAGCTTATTTTTCCCGTAAACGTTATGTTGGGTTAGTAGTACAGTTTTTTGTTGATCAAAGAAAACTGGAAGTTTATATAATAATTGTAATGCAGTGGTATGAATTGAAATTAGTTAGGTTTACAAATTATAAATTTGGTGGAGTTGATATTTTAGTAGAAAGTTTTATACTATTGAAATCATTGTACGGAATTTTCATTCGGCTTTGGTGAGTACTTAAGTTTGCAAAATCTTTCGCTGTGCGAAAAAATTCTTGAAACATTATTGCATTTTTTTTCAGCACAACCGAATTAAGTTATTTTGTTGATCCGTTATCAGTGGAGCCGTGGTATTTCGGAGATGATTCCAAAGAGGTGGAGAAAGTGGCAGCTTCTACAATCCAGGCAAATGTTGTTCAGTGGAGTTGGGAGACCGAGAAGGAAGCATTTGCGGCTTTAAAAGCTGCTGTTCAGTCCAGAATACAGGGAAATATGGCGAAGGTTCGACTCAAAAGTTTTCTTACTCATAGCTTACCCATGTAATAGTTGTAGAGATATTGACGAGAGATGATATAAGAGAAATATTAGGAATGCATCGAACATAAGTGCCATTTTCAAGAGTTCGGAATAATTTGGATCCTGAACGATAAATTTAGCAAATTTAACGAATGTGTTAATCGAATGATTTGATAGATGTATTTTTTAATGCATATTTTGTTGCTTAAGATTTATAAAGTTCAAATTGATAAGTGCTAAATGCTTTACAAATTATAACTTTGCGGTGTAACTGCTTTTAGGCAGAACTCATTATTCAGCATGCGCTTGCGCTGGCTCCTCATCATCCAGATATTTTAACCGAATACGGTGTAGTCGTTGAAATGGGACGGAAAAATGTGGTAGAAGCGGAAGAGTTATATTCACAGGCGTTGAGCTACAATCCTCATCATCCTGAAGCGTTAGTGTGAGCATTTTTGCATCCTACTTTAGCATGGAAGAACAATTCTGTCATTATAATAACAAGATGTAAGATAGTAGGATGACTCAAAGTCATTTGGTTGGGAAGAATCGTTCTGTCTGTGGCAACAATTTTGAACGATTCATAAAGTTTGAAGTCTTCCTGAAATAAAACACTGTAAAAGTTGCCCTTTATAAGACGTGAAAGAGTGACAGAGGAGAAAATCCTAAATATAAAGGATATCTTAAAAGTAAATTTGGAAAATTTAGGGAACAGCTATCGTAGCATAGTATAGAATTTTTTTTTTTATTGTGTTAAACAACTCTTTATACTATATGCAATGTTTATTTAGAATGAATGTATGTTATTAAATTTGGGTAGATTATGTCTATTTTATCAGTATTGTTGTTCATCAGTCTTTCTTTACTTAAAAATTTAAATAAATTGATGATATGTGCTGCCCTAGTTACAGGAGCCGCTCTAGCTGTAAACTCAACTTTTGTAAATCATATTTGATACCCTATTTATCAAATTTGTAGAAGACGAGCAAGAACTTTACCCATAGTGGAAAAAATTGACAAAGAAATGTTGAAGAAACTTCATGAAAAGCGTTCATATTTCTTACGGATACCTAAAACTAACACGGCACTGCGAAAAGCAATGAAAGAATCTTATTTCTTGCATATTTATCATACTGTAGCACTTGAAGGCAATACTATGTCTCTTGGTCAAACAAGGTAAGGTTTTGATTCACACTGATGTAAGAGAAATGCTAGTAAAAAGCTCTGCCAATATAATTTGCTTATTTAATTCTAATTTAGGTCCATATTAGAAACAAGAATGGCAGTAGCTGGGAAAAGTATTATGGAGCATAATGAGATTTTGGGAATGGACTTGGCGCTGAGATTCATCAACCAAAGCGTTGCATACGTCTCTTATTTTACCATTCAAGTTCGGAAACAATCCCTCGCATAACTTTCTGTTCTTTTTTCTGCCAGTTTAAACGAGTTGTTTGTATTGCAGGATATCTTGGATATTCATTATCGTGTTCTTGGTTTTGCCGATCCGGAAGTGGCAGGTGTATTTCGCAAAACTCAGGTCCGTGTTTTGTAATGCAGTGAATGTCGTGGGAGATTTTGATACGGGGTCAAATACTGTTGCTTTGCAAATATGCGAATGGCTTTAAAAAAGTGGATAAATTAATGAAATTGCACAGTATTTATTATATCACTGATGAACCCGCACAAAAGGGAAGCTTAGAATAGCTGCATTTGGCATAAGTGAAATCTAAATTTCATTTTATTTTTTGTTTTTTGTAAATACATTTAGTGACTGACCGTCTAGCAGTGTATTGTATCGTTCTTTTCAGGTGTTTGTGGGAAGTTTCATTCCCGTTTCGGCAAATATGATAGCAAAAGAAATGGAAGAAATGGTAAAATGGTTGAATGATGATGAGAGCTTGCTATTGGATCCCATAGAACGTGCCGCTATTGCTCATTATAAGCTGGTTTGCTTATTAACATTTTCATGAATCTTGCATCTTCAAATTGTCCATGATACGGATGTGTGTAAAATTCTTGGAAGCAACCTCAAATTATCTGAGATAGTGATTACGCTCTCTTCGTCTTACTGGTTGTATTCCTCTAAATTCACTGTAAAACATCCTTTCAGGATTGAAAGTTTTTTTCATTCTTTTTTTTATAATTAGGTTTCAATACATCCATTCGTTGATGGTAACGGACGTACGGCACGATTGTTGATGAATCTAATTTTGATGCAGAGTGGTTTTCCACCGGTTATAATACCAATTGAGGCCCGTTCTGACTATTATGACACTCTCAGTGCTGCAAATCGTGGAAATCTTCGTCCATTTGTTCGTTTTATTGCCCGTCAAACGGATGCCACCTTGCAAGTTCGTTTTTTCATTAGAAAGTGATATTTCAATTAGGTTTTTTTGATATGGGAAATCTGAAATTCAAATTAGTTCTTTTCTGCTTCTGTTTCTGAAATTCATACCTTATTCTCTCTCACCTTCAATTTTTTCCAGTTGTATATCAGTGCTGCAACCACTTGTGATTATCGAGAAGGATCTGCTGAATGTGGTATATCAGCAGCCCCTAAGATTTCAACTCAACAACAGGATCGTGGTGATCTGTAATTTGTCTTTTCACTAATTTTCACACCGATGATTTTTTCAGTCTCACTATCTGTAAAAAATAGCAGTGTGAGTTTTTACTTGTTTGGTATTGCTTGTGTCAGGATACTTTTTCATCAAATGCTCTTTTGTACAAAGAATCATGTTAGTTTGTTTTAGCTGTTAATTTGATAAAATTCCTCACTGATACATATTTATGCGTATACTTTCTGCAACAAAACGATCGAGCTCAATCATCTAATGAGTTTGACATAACATTTCCATAATCTCTGCGATTCTACTTTTGCGATATTTCATTGAATGTATTGCACTTTTTTATTTAAATATATTATTAAATTTGTTGTTGAACAATATCAACGGATAAATTAAATAATAATGTAAGTTTTTTTGGAAGGAAAAAAGTATTCAAATTTCTTAGACTTGTGGACAAGTTGCGCAGATATGAGATTGCTAAAATTCTGAAAATATATGAGAATGTTGTGATACATCACACTTTAAGAAGGTTCTGTTATATAGGGCTAGTGAATTCATCAACACTGGAAAAGTTAGCAATTACTTAATAATTTAAATCCGCAGTTTCTGTCATGTTTTTGTCGCCTTTACACAAATTCCTAGCTTCACTAAGTTTTGTTTGAATCATGTACTGGTCAACATGACAACTTCTTATCAAGATTCCTTAGGTTTCATACATGTCATATGTTTTGGATGCTTTTATTAACAGTGGGAAAGGACGCAGTTGTTTTTTACATTACAGGCTTATTCAAATGTCTTATGAGACCTATTACGAATGTATGAGGAGTGGAAGCATAGTTTTAGCTTGTAGATGATGTAAATAAAATTATGTTAATGTGAGCTTTTTTGTAGTAGAAGGTTTCGGAACCTAGCAACTTATTTGTTTCAGCGCAATAATTTTCGCTATGTATTCTTTCCAAAAGAAAACTAACAAAAATCAAAAACCATCGTTTGTTTGTTGAGATTATTGAAATTTGCTGGAATTTTGAGAATTTCGATAGTTTTCTTTCATGGTTGTTACCAGTTATGTAAAATGTGGACACTCCTTTCTTAGTTTGAAGATAAACTCATCATTATTTCACTTTGTATAATTTCCTTGCTTATTAAAATTTGAATAACTTTATCCGTCTTTTAGCTTCATTGTTTTCAAAATAACCCAAACAAATTTCACATTTACTGCCGCATATATTACATTTAATTTTATGGTAATATTTTGCGCTACAATAATACTGCTCCATAACTATGGGCGGATCTGTACCCGAAGTTTTGAAGGATATATGTATTAGCATTTGAATAAAAACTAGTTATCAGATAGTTCTGCCATAATGATGTTAGTAAGTAGGTTAATAGATATTAAAAATAAAATAAATAGGAATTGTTCATAACAAATTATGCTAATAATTTCCTATAAAAGCCCATATAATAAGAGCTGTTATTGAACTTTGATAATCATTCCCTGTTTAGGACCAAGTGAAATTTTATCAAGTGATGATATTTTGTTCCTGGGTTCGTATTCCTTAACATTGTCGGTAACAATAGTGATTTCTCCCTCAGCTGCAGCATAAGTGTCCGGCAATATTGCTGCTCCGTTTATTTCAGTCTTGGATTTTCCAAAATTTGCTCCAATTAGGTAAGCCTGGAAAGTATGCAAAGTTTGATCATATACAAGATGTGGTCAAAGCATTTTATTACAATTTCATTTAAACATTTTTATAACTCAACGTATTCATTAAAAAAAGGTACCGTTCCTGTAGTATCATTCCCTTGATAGAATCGACTGAATAAGATGACATTTTGAATCAGTGGTGCTAACTGAGTTTCGCCCAATGCAAAATTGTTATCAAGGCGATGCATTTTTGCCACTGCTCTCACTGTTTTTAGTGGTGAACGAGAAGCACTATATTGGGCCTATAAATAGTAAGTTGATTATTATGGAAATGGGTATTAAATTTTTATGAATAAATTCCTGAAATCAATCATCAAGAAAAAATTCTCAGTTGTTTTAATTTCGAAAAATTGTACGAGAATTGGCGTGATCCCATTCACCAAAAGCAACAGTTCAGTATATAGGATTTTTACCTAACATAAAGCAACTGAATTTTTGAGTAAAAGTGAGTAGAAAAGTCTTTATTGGAAGTATAACCCAATTAAGTAGATTAAGTTCAGGTCATTTTCATCCCTTACACCGGTTACACAGAAAAAGATTTGGTAATTTGTAAATTTTGAATATTAGTTAAATTGTTATGGCAATTTAGGACTGGAAGAGTACATTACTTCAAAACTGTCTTCTTTGCAATCAGCTGTAAAAGAGAAGAATGGTTCCTGGCTGCCAGCTGTGAAACCGCAATATTCGTTGCCATTCCATTGCATCAAACCAGTAAATTTGTTTGTTGCATCAATACTACCTTCAAGACTTAGTTCTTGTCCATAATTCAGTTGAATAGCACCTGGCAATGCAAGTTGCACAAAAGTTAGTAAAGATGCCGTTGTTTTATCGAATCTTGTACTAAGACGAGAAACATGATGATTTGTGAACTGCCATGCGCGTGGAAGTTGCGCTGTATTGAATCGTTCGAAAGATTCAGTAAGTATAGAGTGTAAACATTGTCCTATTTCATTTGAACATGATTCCTGAAAGAAGAATAATTTGCAAAGTTTGAAAATTCATAATAAATACCTATATATTATTATGGAAAAAAAATAAACCGGAAAAGTGCATATTGAGTTTCAACTTTCCTTGTTTTTAAAAAGACTGACAATTTTGACAGGAACTGACCTTATTTAATTTGGTAACCGAATCATCAATAACATATGTGAAATTCAATGAAGCGGGGCTGTCAAATTCTTTCAGTTCAGCGAAATCATTCCAATATGAAGATACAACGATTTCGCGACCATTGGATGTAACATTATCATTACCATAGTCTCGTATTCTTCTGATGAAATTACCAATCATCGATAGTGCAACATTTCTCTTAATTTTCATTTATGCAGTAGTAAACAATGATGGAATTTGATTACATTTCGCAAAGACTGTTTCTTCCATGCAATAAAGATGTAAAAAAAAAACACTTTTTAGAGTCTTATTTAATATTTGCAGGTCACAGTATAATAAAATATGAAATAAGTATATCAAATTATACCATATATTATTGGATGAAAATGTTATATTAAACATCAATAAACGAATTTAATAGTGTAAATTTGCTTCCAGAATAAAATCCCGGAATTTTAAATGTTTAAAAAAGCCAGCTATATCTTGTTTTCAAAATATTGCAACTTAATGATACCTCTGATTCCGATAGATATTTGATTAATTGACCAATGCCATCCAAGTGAAAACCATCAACTCCCATATCAAGGAAGTTTTTGGCATCCTTAACGATACTCTCTTGTACCGCAGGATTAGCCCAGTTTAGTACTGGGTATTTCTTGTCATAAGCCAGATAAGCATTTTCTTGGCCCTCTTCAACAATATAATTTGGATCATCTTTTACATCTAATGCCTTCTTCCAAACATAGTAATCGAAATAATTTTTATCCATTTTTGCTAATTTGAACCTAAAATTGGATGTCCATATTTTTTAGCAATAATTTCGATTTCGTTTAAAATGGAAGTTACTGGGTTTTAAGATACAAGTGTTACCGAAAGTATCATTTGATAAAAAAAAAAGACGCAAGATTTTAACCAGTTATGTGATACAGATGTCGTTGATATGGGGAAATCCATGGTAAAATGCATCTCTAGTTCATGTGTCGCTTCTATCAACGATTTAAAATCATCTATGTTGCCGAAACGTTCATCAACACTGGCAAAATCAGTTACACCGTAAGGAATGAAATCATCCTGAATCATATTTTGAAATCAATTAATTTTGTGTTAAAATATATGAACAGCACTTTTTTGGGCTTTGTTTGTATCGAAATGCTTGAAAGGACCAACATACCTTCTGAACAGCTATTACAGGTGTTACCCAAACTGTTGTTATTCCAATTTTCCTTAAATCATGAAGTTTTTCTCGGATCCCATTGAAATCACCAATTCCGTCATCGTTGGAATCACGAAAAGCAGGTGTGAATATCTGAAAATATATTCCACTCTATACAGTCATATATTATCGGCATTATTATTTTAAGCAAATACTATAATAATACGTTTCATTATGAAAAAATAGTTCTAGGATACTAGAAAAGAAAATCCTACAAAGTTCTGGAAGAAAAGGATTATAGAGCTGGAACTATTTTCGTATTTCTGAAGTATCTGCTTGACATTTTTTTGGACTAAACGTGAGATTTTCTTAACATTATGTATGTGTATTTAGATATAAAAAATCTAAAATTAGAAAAGTATGAGATTACCTGATAGCTAACTTCTTTACGCCACCATTCCGGTTCTTTTACAACTGTGCATTTTGGTCCAAATATAATTAATAGTATAGTAACAAGAAGCATCAAAAGCCATGCTACCCAGAAAAGTACAAACATTGTATACCTGTAATAATTTAAACGAGTTTTTATCAAAATAACAAAAATAACAATTACTACAAACATTTTAGACAAATGTTGAAATTTTTTTTTGTCAAATTCAAATTTAAAATTTACCTAACCACCTTCCAAAATGGATCATTGGAAAATTTTTCCAGCTCGCTTTGTGTCAACCCGATAGAGCTTGCTGTTTCACATGTTTCCTTTGTAAGTTTATTCTGTAAGAATATTATGATAAGCACAGACCAAACTCAAAGCATAAATGTTTCATTCTTTTTCTGCTAACTTTCTTAATTTAATTGATGATTGAAATAATAAATATTTAAATTAGTAATGAATTGATGGAATAACCGTAACAAATCAGAATTTCTCAGTAATCACTGCAGAAAGAAGTGAAAAATTTAAAGCTGCCTATTAATCCAAGTTCATTTTAGCTGCAAAAAATCTCTATTAGATCTATGGTTGTTGATTAGCTTATCAATAATTTGATCACCGGATTATGATCGACTAACAATATATGATAGTGTTTCCGGCCTGCTAAAGGACCGCTAGAAAGTTGAACATCACCATTTCATGTCTTTGAGGCTTTTGTTGCGAGAGTTTGTAAACGAGAAATTGGTAAGAATAATTGGAAGAATATAAATAAAAATATAAAAGTATCTAAATTTGGAAGAAAGAGATGATCATACTCCATTATAATTCGATTCGTTAATTTCTAATTGATAAACTTTTGGCGTTTTAGTATCCTCAGATAGTGGCATTCTCAAATCATCCATCGCTGGCACTAAAATGCATCATTTAAAGTTTTATCATTGAATTAATAAAATATAAAATGCTCTAATTTTCGAAATTGAAACAGATAAAATTACATACAGCTACAGGGTATGTAATTTTTACCAACGTACCTTCTGAAAAGCATGAAAAAGGGTGATAACGTTTTGCAGAACATTTATATGGGCGTCAATTTTATATGTGCGACAATCTATGCTTTGTAGAACATAAATCAAACATTGCATTTGCTGATCATAAATCAGATTGGTACAATAAGCAAAAATTCACGTTTTTTAATCTTTTCCTCTTTGATTTCTTTAATACAATGCAATTTTAAACAGGTAATAAATCAAAAATCAAAGTTCAGGAAATAATTTTTTTTAAAAAGTAATTTAAATCATTTCAGTAACTTCCAACCCCCTTTTTTCTCATTCCATTTCCATCTTTTTTATGAAAAAAAAAAAAGACCTTAGAATGTAATTTAGGACACAGTAACATTACTTTCAGAATATACAATCCAAATGATTGGTAGCAATAATTGTATTTAAAACTTTAGAAATTGCCAGTGCATTGAATTCTTTCCTTTTTTTTTTAACTCACTGTTATTGCCGTTAAATTAGTCAAATTTGTACAGTTACTTTAAAAATTGGAAGTAGAAGTGGAGAGAGGAAAAAAAAAAACCAGAAAACGAGAGGGCATTCAGAAAAACGAGAACGTAAATATTGCTTTTCATCGAAGCAACACTTAACGAAAGAATGAATCAAAGATATTTATTTGACAATTAGCTTTTTCATAGTAAAATTTTTTTACCGGATGTAATAAAAAGTTAAAGAGAGAAAAAGAGAAATAAAAATTTGAAACAAAAAATTTCGGAAACAATATTATAACATTTTTCCTTTATCAAATGTTGCAATATTGAATAAGCGTTTCAGACAATCGATCGAATTCGTTAAGTACTCTCATTATTATGAAAGATTTTGTGTTTATCAAAAAGTCTCAAACAAATAAATATTACTTAAAATTTCGAATATAATAATTATTTACGATCATTTTATTAACATGTTTTTTTTTTTTTTTTTTTTTTAAACCATAAAACTATATGCATTTTGGTATCAGCGAATGATTAATACCCAAAATTATTAACAAATTAATTTCTGTTTTTTCATTTTTTTTTTCATTTTTTTTACAAAGAGCATTTCTGGATATAGAAAAGAAATATGAAACGTGAAAATATCACATGATACATATATCAATTGAAAATTGAAATTTCATTATTACATTAAACTTTAAATTTTACATCAAAAAAAAGAAGAATAATTATGTGAAATTTTTTTACCACATTTAAATATTGACTAGTGATGCTGTAACTGATCCAAAATTACATTTTATTCTAAAGGAAAAAAGTATGTAAGTTTAACGGTAGAGAGCGACAAAATCAGTAGTAATAAAGATAGAGGAAATTACAACCGAGAAGATAAGGATAGAAGATTGTGACCAGACTATTGAATGGACGATGGACAGAGTAATACTTCTGATTACAAATAGCACATTCTATTGCCTCTTTCACTTTTCAAATCATTGCTTGCAGATAGTTTCAATGATGATAGCGAGTATAATCGGTTCGCATCATTAATATTACGATTGTAATAATTTACTGAAGACTTGCCTTTCTTTATAAATGTCACAAAACAATAAACTGTAGTTAAACTGTAATAACAGTGTAATGAAATTAGATTAAAATTAGATTAAAAAAAAAATCAAATTCAAATAACGATTGCGAATGACAAATGAATTTCTTTTTCTTATTTCTTAAGAAGGCATTTCTTGGGAAAACAAAAAAGATAAATTTTGAAATTGAACTTTTAGAACTTTACAAATCTCATAGAAGATGAAATTTTTTTTTGTCTTTAAATTAGAACTTTACAAATCTCATAGAAGATGAAATGTCTTGAAAATATTTTTGATGAATTTTAAAATTTCTATCATTATTACAATCGTTTAAAAAAATTTCTGTCGTATCAACGTGAGTATAATGAATAAAAAAACTTTCCTAAATATCGATTGTTTGGATATCTCGAATGATTTAATAAAATAAGTAAAATTAATTTTTACTTTTATAATTCATGAATGTTTCGATGATATAAATTATAGTTAAAACTTTTTTTTCAATGCTAACAATGTAGAATGGCGAAAGATCAATGTAGAATGGCGAAAAAAAGAGAAAATTATTTATTAACAAAATATTACTCACTCTGTTTCTCATTCTCTCTCTCTCTCTCTCTCTCTCGAACCTTTAATACAGATATAATGCCTCCGTGTTATATTTCATCATTTTATTTAAATTAGGAATTAAAATAATCATTTTAAAATGGACATGATGAGGAAAAGCAATGGCTCTGTATAATGGCGAAAGATCATTGAATAAAATTTGCTCCAGTAACAACGATGCAACATTACATCAAACATTTAACAAATAACAAATCATTGCTTAAAATTACATTTGAATTTATCAATCATAATTTTTAATATTTACCATGTATAATGGGCCAGTCCCAAAGGCAGGTGCAATACCCAGTTAATCCGCAATGGGTGAGGAGCAGAACATACAAACCCACCATGCAGTTAAAAATAGAATAATCTCGAAGTGATCAATAGATCACATATCAGAGATTAAGCTGATAAGAACACATATTACATTTTGATTTTAGCCATATATATAATATAACATGTAGTAAAAATTTCGTTGATTCGTTGATTACTGCATGCATAAATATTGATGGACGATAATGACATTCCTATACAAAGATACAGGAATTTAAAAAGGAAATGAAATTTGCAAAAATTTTAAATATGATATGAAAAGATTTTTTGATATTAGAATTAGCTTACCAGTAATTTTAGATTAATACAAAGAAGCATTAATTATTTTGTAAAATGACAGTTACGCATTTGCATTTGCAGCATAAATGTTGGAAAATTTAAAGCACGTTAACAGAACAGTTGTTTGCACAATAATTTCATTGCTAACAGTGAGAAAAGTTGAGCACATTTTTAATTTTACTGCTCCAAAATATCTGACTTGTTAATATTTATGTATTTAATGTTTAGCAACTATTCAGAATAAAAGAAAAGTGAATAAAAGAAAAATTTTGGAAGATTTATTTTTTTAAATTAAAGAATGTAAGCAGAAATAGGCAGTAAGGAAAATTTGAGTTGATATATCTAAGTAGCGTGGGAGAGGAAAACAGAACCTGTAGTTAGCATTAAATTTCATCTAATTTTACTCCTGTACATTTACCGATTTCAGGTCAACCCCGCAGGGAATGGTAGGATCAAAAAGTTGCGATCAAGTAATGAATAGCTAAATACTTGATAAATATAAAATGAATGTGGGAGGATTACAAGCCAAATTGACTCTTACTGTGAGAGTATCGAAATGAACAATCAACTGGTTGAAGTGCGCCATGACTATCTGAGATTTCGACTTCATTTTAAAAACAATTGTTGGAAATGAATGTAAAATTATTGTTAATTAGCCATGTATTGGTGAGTAACAACAGTTTTACTTATTGGTGATTAACAACAGCTTGACCATAACCCCTGCAACAGAAAAGGAAAAAGATATCGTTATTGAAAGCTAAGAACTTACAAAGGATCATTTAACTGTCGTACCTCCTTTGCCTTTATTCCAAACCAAATGAAACAATTGTAACAGAGTTGAAGAATTTGGATAGTGACCACAACGGTCAGAAGGATTCAAGAACATCTCATATAATGAGTTGATCGCACTGGAATTTTTGATATCACACCTTACATGTTTCATTTGCTTCAGAAGTGGAGATTCAAGAAACAATTCAGGTATTGTGTGCCCTCTGACTGCTTGAGTGGCCTAAAAAAAGGTCGACATGGATATAGACTGTTTTTTCACGTCTTCCATCCCACAAGTCGTTAGTTTGATAAAATCAGTGCAAATTTAAGGAGCAGCAATCGCATCCGACACTTTGTCACTGATTATGAACCGAGCTCGAGGAGAAAACAGAAAACCGCGGGCATTTGGTCGTTTCCAAAACTGTGCATAGTTTGATGATGATAAAAGAATGACTTAATTATTCGATGTGCCGTGTGAGGATTTTCTCTCAAGCGAAGAGGTTTAGTGGGCGAAAAATAACCCAGAGATCTTCTCCGAGGAACACTATTATCCAAAAATACTTAGCGAATATGTCAAATTCAAAAGTCCCATTATTCAGATGGAAAACTATGCTTATATTTATATATGGGTAAATAAGAGTAGATACTAAACCTATAAAGAAATATAAGAATTTTGTAAGACGAGCAAGAATAGGAAATATAAGAATTTTGTATGACAAGCAATCAACTGCGAACTTCGACATATTTCGAGAACACCCTTGCAGACTACAAAATGAAATATTTTGCCTGTGATATTAATTTCTCTCCACAAAATATTCCTGGACAAAAGTAATACTATTTCCCATATTTGAAATCTTCCCATATAACTATTTCGTTGCATTACAGCGGAGGAGAATTAATTAACACTTAGAATTGTACAAAGTAATATTATTAAATAACCAGCGATATTTGTTTTGTAACACAGTTATTTCCAAAGAAAATTGCAAAAATGGTTTTTTGAGAGGGCCGATTAAAGTTCCAATAAATTGCAGAAATAATTTTATTCACCAATTTGTTAAATTTCTGCATTTGTGTTTTTTAGTGTCCGATACCTCGTTACGTTGTTCTACTTCATGTAATGCTAAATTTTAAAACTGAGAAAAAATATAAGCAGAAGCAATTCCTGAACCTTCATATGACTTCAAACAGTTGAGAGCTCTTTTCAAATGCTTAAATTTAGAAACAGTTTTTGTATTAAAAAAAATTGCATCGTCGAATTCATAAAACAATATAACAATTAACAGAAAAGAGAAGGATCTTTTTTTTTCAATCGTTTTATCATATTTCATATTTTTTGGAACAAAACTTTCCTGACCGAAGTATACCATCAATGGAAGTTTTTATAATAGTATTTTGAGTCTTGACTGACAAAATTCCTTTACCTAACGCAAAATCATTGATCTGAAATACAACAATATTATTTAATTTATAAGTCTTTTTTGAACTGAAATTGTTTTTTCTAAAAAGATTGGTAAATTTACGTAATAAAATTAATTATTAACAGATCTGTCACCAGTACTTGCTTAAAATCAAAGTTTCTTTTGTTACTAAAGCAACAGACCCACTATCAGTTTCGGGCATTGCCATGTAACTCATTACTGTAAAAATCTAAAGTGCGGAAGCACTAGGAACTTCGTCTTTCTCATATTTTAAGCAATCATCAGAGCATTCACCGGAGCAATTAGCATTACAATAAATTTGTATAAATCCCGTCAAGTGAATTAATATTACATACTGATCAAATTCCGAATCAAGAAATAGTGTCACCTGCAATTTTGATAAATACAGTTTCAGTTCAATAAGATAATTATAGATTACGGAGGACAATAACTTGATTATACCACAATCAGCAGAACTGCATACTTTATCCCATAAACTGAAAAAAGTCATCAGTAATTAAAATTCACAATCACTCCGCCCCAAAACCATAAAATATTTTTGAAAAAAATGCACTTTAACAAGGGTTCATGATCAAAAACAACTGCTCCAGCAGATCGTATCCAAAAATTAACTGGCATATTTTCCCAAATAAGTTCATCACAGTTGCCCATTTCTGCGTAAGCCTTGGCAAGTTGATTTTTTAGGTTATCGACAACCTAAATATGCAATTCTTTAAAATAACCATTGTTGGTAATTCACACCATTTCGTTTTACAGTTAGAAGTAAACAAACTCGATTTACAGCTGGATCCTAAAACTAACCGATTGATACCATTATCGAAATGGTTTATGTCATCCAAGGTTAAAAACGAAGTGAACCTACGGCAGTACTATATTGTCGGCAGTGCAGAAGAGATACCCGCAATGCTACCACGATTTGTATAATACGAGCAGCCGCTTAAAAAGAATAACCAACCTCCGTAAGAACTTTTTGAGTAAAGATACGAGATAACAATTCATCGAAGGCCTTTGTTAGCCAGTAAACATCAACCCAATTTGATTCACAAATTATTGACATCTGTTTGGCTATCTATAATTTTTATTTGTCATTGCTTCCAATAATAACGTTAACAAATCTCCTTACGGAATTTATCCTGAATTCTTAAAGCATAAAAATGAACTGTTAGGAAAGACAAAACTTAACAAAATTCGAAGTAATTTCCAACACGAAAATATCATCTCCCAGTCAAAGATAATTATATAACTTTTGCATTATGCTAACAATTATATATTTCAATACGGTTTACCGCTAATTGTGCTTGAAAGTTCATTTCCAAGATACACTCATTGTTAGGCATTATAGCATCCTCATTTCCGAGGTGAATCATTCGTACAATATCAAGAGCCGTTGGATGATATTCTACATCCAATTCTTTACTACTATCTGATCTCTCAGTGTTCAATCGCATCGCGCGAAGTGATGACAATAAGACTTCTGCCTAAAATAGCAAGAAGCAATAATAACGACGGAAACAGGAAACTGCGCTGTACAGAAAAAGATTAAATAATGTTCCAATAAAAGTAAGTTGAATTTTTTCTTCTTGCCGGAAGTGAATAAAAAAAGCACTATTGCAAAAAATTCAACAATAAGGCGTCCAAGCCAACTAAAAAAGCGCAGATCTAGATCGCTGTACTGTTGTCGTCTCACAAATGATAATATAAAGCAATTTCTCGTCAAACGTAATTATTTTAAATAAACTACCACTTAAACCAAAACATATGAAGAAGCTAACAGACAGAAGTTACGATAGCACTGTGGAACCAAAATGGAGAAATCTGAGCTAACTTCTTGCATTCGATGCTCCGCGATGTCTTTTCTCACTTCCGGTGCAGTTGACGACACTCCTAAATAAATTTTTGAGGTAATTTACTGCTATGATTCTGTCATTTCGAATCCCTCGATTTCCATCGAGATTAATAGCATACACTGATATTTTTATGTGGCGTAACTGGCAATGATACTGCTAATTGCATGTGGTACACACATGTTTTACCTAGAAGATAGTAGTGTATTATTCGTCTAGATATTCTGTTCCGTTCATCCCTCTAATTGCTGTTATAATAAGTCGACCTTCATGGGATATAACGAATAAAGAGTATAAAAAATGGTGTTAAACTGAAACAACAATCACCAATAATACTTTATCTAAATGAGTGAACTATTAAAAGCTTGAAGTCAATAAAATTTTTAAAAAAATTCCAAGTTAGCACTAACTTAGCAACAATTTCCAAATTGGTACTCGGTGAATCTTGGGCACATAATGTTTAAATGCGAACTGCGCTAATTTTTGCAGATCAACGTCAGAATCCTCGCGTAGGATTTGCTCTTCAATCTGGAATCGACCACACTCCGCCCTGTCTCCAACCATACGACCAACAAAATTAGTGCGGAAATTACTTGACCGATCCATATTATTAAATTCTGCAATGTATTTGGACGATACAAAAACATGGAAACCAAAAAAAGTAAAAAAAGTTAAAAATTTAATCTGATAAAAGCGGCAACCATTGCAAGCGAAGTCGTTGCCTGACTATAGTGTGTCGAGACGGATCTGCGAAACTACAATCTCAAATCAGTTCCAAACATACGTGCTTTTTTGAAACCCATCTGGCATCAGCGGTACTTTCTTGAAAGCTATTCGAAATCAACTTCACGTATACAGTAAGACGCATAAGAACGGACACCATACATAAAAAAATATTGCCTTTCAAACAACCTTTGATTTAATTTCCTAATCCTAACCACGAAACCATCCCTACTCAGATCACTTAATTATTCATATTTTATTCCGATTATCTATCTTCAACCATCAGAACTAATATTGTATATCTAGCAACACTTCGCTCTGGCACTACATCACAAATTTTTTTTTTGATTTGTTTCATCAATGTATGATACGCATTATCCAAAAATATTTAATAGTTAAATACCGATTAATCACATATAACCGGCATTCCCCAAATAGATATCTTCGAGATGAATGATACTAAGGGAAAAACGGTATGCTTAACATTTCGACATATGAAACACCAACATAAATTTCATTGCCACTTTTTGGTAAATTTTTAGAAAGCGAATTCACGATAACATACAAATCTCCTTGCTATATGAAAATTACAAGCAATATGAAATACAAACATAACTTCTACAGACTTTTGGCTACTCTTCTGAATTTATATTATTTTACTATCATTTATTTTCTCGACAAATTTAACAGATTTAATCGCTATTTTTTGGCAAATTTTTGGAAAATAGATCCACAGTGTGGAAATATTAATACAATGCCAGTATTATTCCGTGAAAATTTCTCATATTTATATATTATAATATATAATGGATTACAATAACGTTGTGATACTGAATAAATCAAAAGAAAGAAAACAATGGATCTATCGACTCCAAACAATAAAAAAGTACAGTAATGTCATACAATTTCATACGAAAGTCACACGAATTCATACAAATTTTTGTTCCTGACTTCTTAGAGACATTCTAACTATTCCACAAAAATTGTATATCACTCGTAATGTGTCCTGAATAAGGAATTACAATGTTTTTATATTTCTCGATATAATGGAAATAAGAATGTAGCAGTCTAAAGCACTGAAATGCTTTTTTTGGAATTAACCCGAGTATTTCTTCAATTTACACACAAAAATCGAAAATTCTTTAAATGTAACATACCACTTATCTAATATCTTACGAACAACGTGACAAAATCTTTTCGAAACAAAGTAACTAAGTGTATCTTTAGACAATCTAACAAATTGGATGCAAATCACAATTGCATAAAGCAAATGATGTACGCAATCATTTGAACTTGTTATAAATACGTGAAAACTCTTCAAGCATCGCTTAGAGCATAGAATTTTGTCTATACTTACAAAAATCATTGTGTACAAGTAAGTTAAAAGCAATAATTGCTAGGAACTGCAAACCAGAAAAACAAGCAGATCACGCCAAATTCATACATCCGAAAATGCCACCACAATTTTAGAAAAGTGCAGAAACATCAAGTAGAAGACGAGGCACCGCCACTATTTGATCGTGCTGCACCAGAAGCAGAAGGCATTTGTGGGTCATCGTGTTCATGAACCATTTCCTCATCGCTCTCCTCTTTCGTCTCCATTTCTCCCTCATTTTCTCCAAAATTAAGCCATGACTGAATAGTTCAAATTACTAAATAAGCTATTACTATGTTGTCTTCGGCTAAAGTCAAATTCAGCAATAATCTACAGAACATTTCTTGCAATCAACAACGAGCAAGAAGTAGGTATATGCGGAAGTTGTTTAAACCAGAGTTATAAAAAATAATTCTGTCTAAGGAGAGACACAGAGAACCTGTTCAACAATTTGTTGCACTCTTTTTTCGTACTCTCGTCTATTTTCCTGGTAAAGCTGAGCAGCGAGCGAATTAGCAGGACTATTTGGATTAGGTTCATCTAACAACGATTGGATGGAAGTAAGGATAGCGGCAACATCGTAAGTTGGAGACCATCTATTCTGTAAATGAAAACATTGCGCAATGTTGCAGTCACACGACACATGGTAATTGCCGAGAATGGTAAGACTGAGTGAAACGGGAGAAAGGAAGGTCTCCATTTCTTATATGTCAGTTCAGTACCAAATCATTAACTGAGTGCTTTTTCTATACTGCTTTCTACCCTCTCCTTCACACAACCCTTATCCCAAAAGTTTGTAAAAATTATATAAGAAATACCTGCAAAATATCAAGACAGATGCTGCCATCAGCATAAACATTCGGATGAAACATTTTCGAGACAAATTTCACCGTAGGAGGCTTATTAGGATACTCCTCGGTGAATTCAAGAGTCAACTTAAATGTTCCATCCTCAAATGGTGTGTCTTGCGGACCAAAAATAATCGCTTCCCACATCAAAATATTGTCCTCCGTTGGGGCACCACTGACACCAGCAGGTGGGTCTTCCTTTAAAAAAAATCATCCATAAAAAATTTAGATACTGTCAAATTAGATTACTATAAATAATAGGGATAAATAAAAGATACCTGTAGCTTTTTGAAATCCCGCATCAGACGTCTCCGTGATGGCGTCGTCATGGTTTTTATTCGCGCTGCAACCAACTATCGTAATTCGACAATTTATAACATGAAACATTAAAAGAACACTACAGCGTCATGCACTTTTAACAAAACATCAAGGCATAATGATATTATTGATTAACGAGATTATAAGTGGAATATCAAGCAAGTTCCGGGCCTAATCGATTGAACGTGAAAAAAATACCTTATGAAACTACTCAATGAATGTAGAATGGTGAAAGGTAAAGAAAACATAAAAAAGGAAGAGCAAATGGATGATTTATAAGAATGCAAGAATGCAAAGAACAAGAGCAATGACAACTTTGAATGATACACATGCACAAAGAATCATATGCATTGCTGATAATGTACAGCTGATTTTGCTAACATAACAGTAAATGATACATCCAAGTTGAGGTAAAAATTCTCGCACCCATATGCATATATACATATATATATGCATATATATAAACGCAAATATTACGTATTACGTGTACACACACATATATACAGAATACGGCCAAATGTCTCGCAAAAGTTACGGAAAAAAAAAACGAAAACGGGATGAAACTTACAGCTATGTTAAGAGTTTAGAAATAAACTCGAAAAATGATAACATTCATACAGCTACGTCACTATTTAATGCTCTATTTAGCCAAATAGCTAAATGAAAATAGCCAAATGAAAATCCCTCTGGACATAGCCTCACTGGACAGCTATGTGTCACAAAATAATCACACACTGAAAAAAACGAAACGCTAACAAATAACAAATTCCAATGATTTGTATGCTTACCTTTGATCAAATACTTGAAAATTTTCGTGACAACTTAGCGGAAAAGAATTTTAAAAGATGAACATATACTAAACAAAATTACTCAATGCCACTCTTTGTAACCACTTTTTTTTTAACTTAAATAAACAAAAGAAATTCTAAAAATATTTTTAAATCAATGTCAAATTAATAGTAATATCAATCTCTCTGATAGGTCATTGCTAGACTGTTCAGTTATTTTCCTGTTACCAAATTCATCGCTCTTATGAATTCCTCAAATGAACTTAAACAAATGATATTTGAACATACTTAAACAAATACATACTCAAAAATCAACACAATTGTGAAACACTCAAAAAAAAAAAAAAAAAGACGAAAGAAAAACAAAGATATCAGCCATCAAAATGTTCTATCTAATCCACTGATTACTAATAAAATCGTATGTTATGAGAAAGTAATACTTATAATGTTTCGCTTTTTTAAACTTCACACACGTGCATTTTATGAGTTGACAAATATAGTAACTATTCAATGCCAAAAATTTTGACATTATTGAAGAAGAACTGAGAATAAAGTAAGTAAGAGAACATCATCATCAAAGTTCAGCAAAATTTAAACGATCAGGCGAGACCACCACCTGACGCCTCAAATCTCAATCATCCTCAAACAAACAACAAAACATTGAGGAGCGTAATGTGGCCGCGGCCGGTGCTGATGAACTGACAGAAATGGGCCGTATTTTTGCAATGTGGGTGAATTTTTGGTTGTTTACGTGAGAAGTCATTTTTCTATAAATTAATAGTTTGCACGTAGGAATGGTTTTTTTTTTTTTTTTTTTTTTTTTTTTTTTTTTTTCAGTTGGTTATATCTGAAAAATATAGTGTGTTTTAGGATTAGTCATTCGATCATAGAATGATCACAGTATAAAGGTATACATGTTAGCATTTTTTGTTGATTTATTCTACATCAATAATATCTTAAGCCTAATTTCATTTTGCTTTTTTGATATGCTCTCTGATCACTGGTAGATCAATATCTGAAAGCAGAATGTTTCACTAATGTTACAATTGTTATGTTCAGTTGATAAATGGCATCTTTTTCAAATTTTTCAACAAAATTAATTTGTATACATTATGAGCATTCTATATCTTCATCTTTCATTGATAGGTTATTTAAATTAAGGTATTACTATACGTGTATTAAACAAGTATTGTGTTTTACTGGTTATTAAAATTAGTTCAATTATGCACGTTTTACATTCTTATTCGTTTTTCATGCAAATTTTATATTTTTATTACTTTCTTATATCATTGGGAATATTTTTGGCATCCATATTGATGCTCTGAATCCTGGAAAAAAGAATTTAACATCGAATTGTATTCATTAATCTTCTTACGCAGCAAAAAATACTTTTTGATCTCGATTACTGTAATTTAATATGAGTTTCCCCTCTCCATGCACATTTTATTTTTTCATATGTTTGTCTACCATGAATTGCTAATTTCAAGAGGATATATAGCTTACTAGCTAATTCGATACTTTTCCTGGCTTCAAAAGATGTAAAAAGGTGCTATCTACAGGTGCAGAAATTCTGGACTTTGATTTATGTTTTCGTTGATAAATTATTTTGTGTAGTTTTTTTGCTACAGGTAAAAAGTCATTACGTTGTCAGTTCAAAAGTACTAAGTTGTATGATTTGAAAGTACATTACTGTAAATTTCCCTGTTAAAACGATTTTTTTTTTTTTCGCAATTACCTGTTGTCAGTTGTCATTAAAATATGATATTGTGACATATCATACGGTCTTTTTTTTCTGTTTTTTTTTCCGATTTACAAGCGTGATGTTATAAGGCAAATAATTAGATTGTTTTTATATTTGTCATGATACTTTGAAGACAGCGGTCGATTTGGTTGTGGTGTTAGAAAAAAGAAGCAGATGTTGCGACGAACAAACTCTTGGAGAAGCACAGCATCTTTTAAATTATTAAGACGTTTAAAATGCTCAAGTTTTACTTTGGCTAGGAACAACCTAGCGACAAGGCAGTGCATTATTTCTGGACTACGTCACAAATTTACTGCTGCTTCTGCCAAAGTAAGTATTGTTTTTTATCAATTTTTTCTTGGTTAAATCAGTGTTGATAATTTCCTTATCTTTTTCCATCACTTCATTAAAAAAGCCCATTGAGCGATTTGAACTACTGTTTGATGTCGAGTGATGTATTTTTGAATTGATCGGAATCTCAGGACACCGGGTGATTTTATTCATAGCGTGAGTTTTCACTGTAATTGATCAGGAATTTGAGAGTTCTTAAAAAAAAGATACTATGTATAAGTTATATAAAACATTAACTGATTAGTTCTTTTATGTACAGGAGGAGCCATTTATGAACGGTACTTCAACAGTATACATCGAGCAGATGTATGAAGCATGGCGGCAAAGTCCAGCATCAGTTCATTCCTCATGGAATGCTTATTTCCAGAACGTTGAGAGAAGTAAGCATGATTATTCTAAGGGGTTGCATTGCATATAATTAATTTCTTTCTTTGTTCATCATTGTAACTAGTTTTAAATTCACTCTGTTTTAGGCTTGCCACCTGGACAAGCATATTCTGCGCCTCCGAAAGGATTGGCCTCTTACTCTGTTTCATCTGCTGTATCACTTGCACCGGAATTTGAAAGCACATTAAATATATCAGGACAGACTATAAATGAACATCTTAAAGTTCAGCTTTTGATCAGAAGCTACCAGGTGATTTCTCGAAGTTCTTGCTTTCAATTTATTCTTGCAAAGATCTTAATTACCAGTTTCAGACTCGTGGACACAACATAGCTAATTTGGACCCATTGGGTATCAATAATGTAGGACTGACCAATATTACACCCGCAGAATTAGATCCGGCATTTTATGGACTCACAGATGCCGATATGGACAAAGAATTTGTTTTGCCAATGTCGACATTTATTGGTGGGGATAAAAAGTCACTAAAACTGAAGGATATAATCAGTCGTTTGAAGGTATTTTTCAATCTTAATTATTTAAAATGTTGGCTGCAGCAGTTGTTTTTCTCTACGGTTCAAATTGTTGTGTGTTTCAGACTATTTATTGTTCACATATGGGAATTGAATACATGCACTTGACTAATTTTGAGCAGTTGGAATGGGTTCGTAAAAGATTCGAACAGCCTTGTGCATCAGAGCTTACGCATGAGCAGAAGAAAACATTGTTCAAGCGGTTAATTCGATCGACAAAATTCGAAGAATTTTTGGCTAAAAAGGTATTCAAATCTTTTGAGTATTATTTTCGGGTTTAGGCTCATTGCTTCGTTTGCAGTTATGTCTAAAGATCTATCAGAGTCTTATGCAATTGAACTGGGATATTACAAGGGTGACATGCCATCTACAATATTCTATTTTACATAAGTTAATGTCAACATTCATTGATTGGAATGAGAGATAGCTAAAACCATAGAATATAATCAGGTATTTTTTAATCTAAAATGGCAATATTGCTGGAAAATTTAATCCTTTCTCTGTGGGTTAAGTGAAATTTTTAGCTGAATATTGTGAACCACTTTCGAAATTAACCTATCAGATTATAGTGGCCAAGCGAAAAACGATTTGGTCTTGAAGGTTGCGAGGTTCTAATACCAGCCGCCAAACAAGTAATAGATATATCCAGTGCAGCTGGTGTTGACTCTGTTGTGATTGGAATGCCGCATCGGTAATATTATCCTATCAGTTTTTAGAAGGAAACTTTGGATTATATACCTGGTTTAGAATTATCTCTGAAAGGGAGAAAAGTGTTCTCATGTAAACACGTAACTTCATCCATGACTGGACAGTTTTTAGGGGACGGCTAAACATGTTAGCAAATGTTTGTCGCCAACCCTTATCGGTGATTCTTTCTCAGTTTTCTACACTGGAACCTGCTGATGAAGGATCAGGTGATGTAAAATACCACCTTGGGATTTCATTGGAGCGTGTAAATCGAGTTTCTGGAAGAAAAATTAAAATTGCTGTTGTTGCGAATCCATCACATCTGGAAGGTTAATTTATGAACTTTTCTTGAAGAGAATGATGATGAGGGTAAGTTTAGTCTGGCCACGTTGTCCCGAAAAATCGAATGGGGTATATTCTTGCTGTATGAAAACGGCGATGATTCAACGACAAAAAAGGCCGGAAATCAGGTAGTCGTCGTAATTTTGGATGTCGCCTAAGCGGTTTTTCATTAAATGGTTTCTCGTTATTTATGATGTTTTTCTTTCCATTTTTGCAGCTGTTGATCCCATAGTTTTGGGGAAAGTGCGAGCGGAGTCATTTTACAATGGTGATGAAAACGGTGATCGTTCGATGGCAATTTTATTGCATGGTGATGCAGCATTTTCTGGACAAGGCGTTGTTATGGAAACATTTAATCTTAACGATTTAAAAGCCTATACCACGCACGGAACTATCCATCTTGTGGTTAATAACCAGGTAAGCAACATATCATATTCACTTTGAACTTCGCCAATCGTTATAATTTCTTCAAATAATTAATAAAGCACAAAAATTCCTTGAAAACTTTATTTCGAAATTGGAAAATTCGAATTTGTTGCCGAAAATTGTTTTGAAATGTTCATGCATTATCTTAGAGTTATTGATTTAGATTGGCTTCACAACTGACCCGCGATGTTCGCGATCATCTCCCTATTGCACAGATATTGGGCGTGTCGTAGGATGTCCGATATTTCACGTGAACAGTGATGACCCAGAAGCAGTGATGCATGTCTGCAACGTAGCTGCTGATTGGCGTCGTACTTTCAAAAAGGTTGGTTGTGCAGTATTAGCTATACTGTCATGAGAACGCTGTCTTTTATGATATACTCAGGACGGATTTCGTGTACGTCAGTTTTAGGACGTTATCATTGATCTGGTGTGTTATCGACGATACGGGCATAACGAACTTGATGAGCCAATGTTTACTCAACCATTGATGTATCAGCGCGTTAGAAAGACGAAACCGGTGCTTGGAATTTACCAAAAGCAAATCCTAGCAGAAAACGTTGTCAATGAGCAATACGTAGAGGTATAAATTTATTATTTGTCGCAAAATCAGAAATGAAGCATTTTAAATACTCACTTTTAATCATCCGATCATGTAGTGCAACGGAAAGTCAGACTGCCTCACCATATCCGGAAAAATACTTGCAGAGTTAATCGTTAAACTATTTGCTAATCAAGTACTGTTTTGCTTATATATTCATTTAAGGTATAGATCAGTAGTCCCGATTTTTATTTCTGTAGGATGAAGTAACCAAATACAATACTGTATTGGAAGATGCCTATCAAGAGGCACAGAAAGTGGCGTATCTTCGTCACAGGGATTGGATTGATTCTCCATGGGATACTTTTTTTAAAAAGCGTGACCCACTCAAGATACCAATAACTGGTGTTGCAAAAGAAACGATTGATCATATCATTGAAAAGTTCTCATCTGTTCCAGCAGGTATCTTTTTATTGTTTCATTAACTTCGAAAAATAGAAACTTTCAAAGTGGTAAGGCAAGTGTTCATTCAATGTATCGATCAAAGTTTGGAAGTGGCGGTAGGAGTGCTTTGGAATCACGAAATTGTATGATTTCGATTCTAAATTAAATGTATGAAAGTATGACATAATATCTCTGCTCCAAGGCATGTTGAGAAGTTATGCTTCGTGCCTGCGTGTTTGGTAAAACTGCACATCATTTCCCAGACCAAACCTTTTTTTTTAATTTAAATTCTTAATCGATCGAAAATGCAGATTTTAATCTTCATCGGGGTTTGGACCGAATATTGAAAGGGCGACGTCAAATGTTGCAAGATAATAGTTTTGACTGGGCAATGGGAGAAGCTGTTGCTTTTGGATCTCTCCTTCTGGAAGGTATGTGTTTTTTTTCTTAATCTAAGCAGTGCGACAAGCTTTGTGTCATCGACTTTAGTTTTTCGAAATTTCAGGTACTCATGTCCGCTTGTCAGGACAAGATGTGGAGAGAGGAACGTTTTCACACCGACATCATGTGTTGCATGATCAGAAAATCGATCAAAAAACGTACAATCCATTGGACAATCTCTCTGATAAAGTGCTTTCATTTCTTTTGTTTATATATTATTGCTGTTTTGAAAACAAGTTCGAGGTTTTGTAGCCAAAAAGTAGTTGTCAGTTGTGACTTATGCTTGTTTCATTTTGCTTGGGTTAACTTGTTCACCTTGCAAAAAAAAGCTTTCCTACTAACACTGATAATGAAACATTGCCAGCAAACGATTGCATCTCATGTTGACCAAAGTAACGCAAAATCAGTTATGGAACATTTATAACCTAAAATATTCAGTCCCTCGCTAAAATAATTATCGGTTGCTTATTTCAGCAAGCAGAATATACCATTTGTAACTCATCACTTTCGGAATTTGCAATCCTTGGTTTTGAACTTGGTTATTCAATGGTGAACCCGAATTCGTTGGTTATTTGGGAAGCGCAGTTTGGAGATTTTGCAAACAATGCCCAGTGTATTATTGATCAGTTCTTGTCTTCAGGTGTCCTTGCGTTTTTCATTTCCTCTCAAATATGAAATACTGGACTTGGACTGAATACCTTTATTCTAATATTTATATGGGTCTTCAATAAAAATATTCGAAGGTCAGTCAAAGTGGTTTCGTCAATCTGGATTAGTGATGGCATTGCCACATGGCTATGAAGGAATGGGTCCTGAACACAGTAGTGCACGTTTGGAACGCTTTTTACAAATGTCTAATGAGGATGATGAAATCGATGTTGAGGTATATTTCTGGTGCAAGAAATATTAAAAATTTCCAGGCGGGGAAGTTGTATGGAAGACCATTTAAATAAAATAGCCTTTCATAATCCTGATTTCAGCATACTGCCTTTGGGCCTACTTTCGAAGCGCAACAGTTATATGACACAAACTGGATTGTCGTAAATTGCACAACACCTTCTAATTTTTGTCATCTTTTGAGACGACAAGTAGCGTTACCTTTCAGGTATCGTTCGTTGTACTGTAATATTACTTCGTAATGCACATTTTAAAACAACTTACGCGAACTTTTTATAGGAAACCACTGATCATTATGTCACCGAAATCGCTTCTTCGTCATCCATCAGCACGTTCTCCCATTGAAGATTTTCTGCCTGGTACTAAATTCCGCAGAGTTATCCCAGAAAGCGAAAGTGCTAATCAAAGTCCAGACAACGTGGAGCGTTTGATTTTCTGCACCGGCATGAATTTGTTTTATACCCTTTTTTTTCATTTTGAAAGTTCTCATTGCTTGCCTCACTGGCTTTACTGCACTTGATACTAACAGTTGTTCTGTTCCAGGTAAAGTTTACTACGACTTGGTATCTGTAAGGAAACAGCTGAATCTGGACTCACGGGTAGCGATATGTCGTGTTGAACAAATCTGTCCCTTTCCATATGACTTAATCGAGGAAGAGTGCCTTAAGTATGGCAAAGCAGAAATTATTTGGGCACAAGAGGAACATAAAAATATGGGTGCATGGGCATTCGTTCATCCAAGACTTGAAGCACTAATAGCAAAGTTCGTTAATCATTCTGAACTTGAAAAATAATGAATACCAAATATTTCTGCTCACGTCTCGACCTGTTAATCTCAGAATTAGATTTTTAATGGACACCAACACTACTCTCTCAGCAGTTTTACTTATCCATCACTCATATGAATTTTGCAAATTTCAGGCAGGGAAGACTGTTAAAGTATGCTGGTCGAAAGCCATCGGCATCAGCAGCAACGGGTAACAAATACTCTCACTATGTCGAGTTGAAAAGTTTTCTGGCAGACGCTCTGAATGTTCGAAAAGCTGACCTCGACAAATTCATAGGTGGATAATATAGATGGGTTTTTGTGAACAGTCCCACCACTAGTCAGACTGTGTGTAATTCGTACCGCTTTAATTGTTCCTAATTCATTTATCAGTGAACTCAGGTAATTGATGGTATATGAAAATATCCGTCAACTGACTGCAGTAGTTTTGTAGGATTTTAGGATGCTTCTAATCGGGATGTTTTGCATGCTACTAAATTTTATTTTTGTTGGTTTTCCGAAGAAACTGGAAATTGGGAAAACGCTGATATTATAGATCGATGCTTTTATGCGAAAGATTTCCGGTAACCTAGTGTTGCTACCTTAACCCAAACATTTTAAAAGAGCAAAAAGTATTTCACATATGCAAATATTAGACACTAATTTTATTTCTGTCGACAAGTTTTTAACTCATTGACAGATTTCATCAGTCTCTAATGGCGAAACATTCATGTGTAACAAATTTTTTTATAATAAATTTGTGATGCCTCTAAAAAAAACTTAATTGTAATACATTTGGGATCGATATCGTCGTAAAAGTGAAAGCTAATTTTAATGAAATCACTTTCTATGACTGCTTTAAGAACGCGCAAAGATGGGTGTGTTTTCTATTTTCGTGAATCTGGTAGCGTTACGATGGGTTGTTAATGCAAATTACATCAGTTAACAAATTACATACAGCAAATTACATCACAAACATCAGATAGGGTCTGCTACGGATACACTGTAGCTTCTTTAATTTTCGAAGAGATGTATTCGAACAGTGGTGGAGAACTATTCCCGTCATATTCAGAGCAGTAATCATTTATTATATCATGCAGTTGTCCTGCAAAAGTATTTTCTGAAAAATTTTCAATACAACTCTACGAACTACCATAACCTTCCTGCCTTACCGTAGTAGGCAAGTGGGAACAAACTGGCAGTATAAATTTCGGTAGATAATACTTTCAGGAAATTCAAACACAATCATGGTCCAGAAGCTTAGTCGAGAGTAAATTGTAGTGAATGAGTGGTTTAACAGCCCGAAAAGAGGAAAACAACTTTGAAAGCCCAACATGCCTAATCAAAATTAGTGCACCATTGTCGGGGAAAAACGCTGCACTGAGTAGTCAAATATATTCTATTCTTAGGTTTCCCCGACAATATTCAGTGAAACGTACCAACTGTAGTACCAGCCTGCGTTAGTATCCTGTAAATTTCAGTGAAATCTTCTGCAAACTTCCGATCCCCGAATGTGAAATAACAAAAACATCTTTTCCGTGCAGATGATGCCATAAGTTGTATTAAACCTAAATATGCATTACAATGATTAAAAGTCGAATGATGTAGAACATTAGCAGGAAGACCATTATCGCAAATAGCCAGCAAAAAATTACTCTTTAGGTGTAGGTCGCCTCCAAATACACCACAACCCCAATTGCCAGTAGCAACCGGCTTCATCGTTCCATCATTTACAGTAAAGCCAACATAAGCCTAGAAATTCCATTTCTATCGTCCTTTCAAAAATAAGGAAGGGATGAAATCATTTATATAATTTAATGTTTGTACCTTGAGCAATTCGCGATCTACTAACTCGATATTAAATTGTTCATGTTTATTAGAAAATGGAAGAGCATCAATTGCTACTAGTTCACAACACAGCCTGTTGAAGCGATCCCTGAAAATAAGAGCGATGTGGTACCTAATTAGAATCTCGTTACTCAGTAATAAGAACCACACCGCAACAGGACGTTCCTAACCACTATTTCTATCCTCTTCGAAAAAGCTCCCAACGTACATCACTAAATTCTTTCGTTTATCCATGCTTGGTTGCGATACTATCCATTAGATTGGTGATCCACAACCTTTACATGATCAGGGACCAGTATGGTTTTTTTATTCGTATCTGCTCATTCGAAAGTAAACTTTAACAGAATTTTTAACGCATTAGTTGAACTTTTAAGGTACTAGTTAAAAAGAAAGCAACTCCCACAAACCATATTTTATTTTGGCTGACCACCCGTTGGAAAATACTGCATTAGATAGTAACAAAGACTAAAAAATTTCTTATAATTTTAAATACGAAATAATGTAGCATGACAAAAAAACTAGCAAAGCAAAACCTCGGAAATAAATCCACTTTTTCCATCGGACGCCAATGAAACGATGAACCATACCCAACATAATCTGAAAACCGTTCCGCACCACAAATAACGATAGCTTCGTTATGATGCATTCTTTCACAGACAATCATTGACACAATCATTTCCGGACAGATAAGAAATCTGATTTCCTCCTACAAAAGAATATTTTCAACAATCTTAGCTTAAAATAACATTTTTGATATTAGATCGCTATTCCACAGCTTACTTGAACACAGCCACCGCTCAATACGCCTCCCCCAACATATTCGTTGGCAAAATCCACTTGCAACATGCCATGACCATTGTCTTCTATTGTACCCGTATGACTGACATAAATCTTCGATAAAGGTAAATGTATGGAAGACCATTCCTGAGCTGAATCATTCTGTCGACGGATCGTCAAAAGTCCTATTGGCACTGTAAATAACTTGGGCAAAGTTTATCCGCAGTTATGCAAATGCTTATAACATTTTCCAACTTCAAACGCAATGTTTTCTAATCTTTAAATTAAGAACTTTTCGGAAAGTGAGGGAAACAATAGTTACTTTTCCTGGAAATCATATGAAAATAATGCATTAAGCATCGTAATTTTTCCAATGCATTTGGAGTACGCAAATTGAACAGACGGTAGAAATTAACTGCAGGCAATTCGTTACTGACAATATTACGACTTGGAAAAGTGCAAAAAAATGCGTGTGCCAACAGTGAGGCTGCTTGATGCTGGCTCATCGTTACAGATCCGGAATTTCCACGCCGCAATATCGGTATTGGCTGGAAGCAGAAAAGCTATCATTCAAACTAGAAAACGATTTACTTGACTTATATGGCTTCCTTATGTATCGTTTTTTCTGGATTTTCTTTGTTAAATGACTTACCGTTTTGTGAATACAAATACAAAACTACTATCGTTGAAATAAAATACTATCTCACCCCTTGTTGTAGAAATAAACAAAAATTTCCTGGTGTCCTAGAATGTATAACACAACATATTAAAATGCTACAAATATCATATGTATACTACAAATATTACAAAAACCTAATGTCAGAATACCATAAATCTTACAACTAATATAATCTCCACATTATGGTAATAGCCTACTTAAATGAATTACCTGAGTTATCAAACTTGGACTCTGTAAAGCCAGTTTTGCCATGAAAGGTACTACGGTAGTAAGATATTCCATACGTAATGCATCACTCAGAACTGCTTCGAAAAGTTGCTCAAGCGCATCAAATTTTTTGGTACATGAATAGCTTCTGATACATCCCTGTTGAAAAAATCAATGTTTAATGATCACTATTGCCCATATAAACATATATACGGAAAAAACAGATTTTTAATCCAGACCTCGATTTGCTTATAAGTCTTGAGCGGCTCCAGAAGTTTTGAAATTGCTGTCTGTATAATATCGTACCGTGCAGTTCCACCAATTACATTACATATAGAATATGGTAAACGAACATAGCTGAAATCGAAGCAACGACATTGAAATTTGAAAATACTGATTCGATAGCATCCATCCCAGCGCTACAGACAAGATTTCATTCTCTAATAAATAAAGTTAACTTTTTTCCGGAATTCCATCCATAAGTTCGATCAGCGCAAACAATGGGATATGGTTTAGGAGAAGTTCCAGAAGATATCGAATTTATGGATACCAATACCACATCAGAAGCATTTCTGTTGATCAAATCAGGATACATATCCTCGTAACATCGTATTGATTCGATAGCTGACTGCAGTGCTTCCTACAATCGAATATGTGCATTTCACTTACAGTTAATGATATGCAAACATTTATTTTACATGCAAACATAATCTATTTTCATTACTTTTCTACTTGAAGAGCAATGCGCGGAATGTGAATCAATTTCAATGTATTTATCCAGAGTAGTCTTTTCAGCTTTGATCTTTGCCTGAAAATAAACATTTCTCTCAGTTTTGTAAAGGCAGGAGAAAAAGCAGTACTTCAAGAAATAATGATCTCGAAGCACTCTTCGAACTTTGTTTATTAAATAACGAAAATGTGTGTAAAAATGGTACAACATGATGGCATTAGACTTTATATCATTTTTGGAGTGAATTTAATGTGGATTTCAAAACAAGGAAAAAATGGAAAGTAAGAATAAAGAAAAAACCTACTTTTTTCATAACGCTACTTAATCTCATCCAATCGCAGCGATTTTCTTCTCCATGTGGATCATGATCCACTTCTTCAACAACTGATCCGAATGATTTTCTCGATTTCAACTTACTTTTTGAAATAACTGAAATCTACCTTTCGATTATCAATAGCACCATTATGAAGTGCATTTTAGCCTCATTATAATTCATTTAATTCAGTGCACACTATATAACCAATGAACATGTCATAAACAGATGTCAAATATGACCTTAAATTAAGATATCCTCGGTTCCCATAGATTACCGATGATTCTATCAGCTGCAGTGTTGTATGATATAACTGTCTACCTGAATGCGTTATTGACATCCGATTACTGTTGGTCTTCCTACGAATCAGTTTATCATGGACAAATACCTTTCGATTTGATTCATTGGACAGAAAGGTATCTAATGTTGTCTGCCGCTTTAATACAGCTTTTTGATACGAGCCACCAACATGCATATTTCCCTCAATAACACAATCTTCTATTTCAATATTCATTGATTTGTTATTCTGGATATTATTTGTTTCTGGAGGTCAAATAGTCAAGATTGTGGAATACGAAGAGCTTGACAACAGATATTCATCCATACGTGCAACAGCATATCCTTATTCTTGCTTAAGAATAAAGCTTAGTTCATCACATATGACCCACTTATCAATTCCGTAGTATGCGTTCTCTCGTACTATCACATATGAAAATTCCGGTCTCAGAACAAATGAAAGCTTTAAATACATTTTGAAATTTCTCTTCTGACCTTTTACATATTATTTTGTATTAGATGATAGCATATGTATAAATTAAGTTAATTTAATATGTCGCTTTAATTTAGCTAATTAACTGTTTCAACAAAATTTAAATTAAATCAATCACCACGCATAGCTAATCATTCTTCTATTCACTCAATTCATTTTATATAAATTTGATGTCATCAAAATGTGACTCATCCACTTTTCGTCTATTAAACCTGTTGATATTTCATGCTTCAACTGCTTTTTTGTATTTCATAGCAAAAAAAAAAAAAAAAAAAAAAAAAAGGAAATTACTACATTAAGCATATCAGTTTTGAAATGTTTTAGCCAGATAGTTGAAATGCGGAATGTCCATTAATTTTGGAAAAATTAAATTTTTGGAGTGATTATTCTCTATCCAACTGCGGCAGCTAATTATTGCTGGAGAAGAAGATAGGTTTTTGAATTCAGATTATAACAATATTACGTAAATAAAACGCCCGTTGAAATTATGAAGTCCTGGATCTGGAATTAAGTTGATTTTTGAATTGAACTGTATAATGATTGGTTAATATACAGATATGTTACCGCGTGAATTTTTCTGTATTATCGGCACGATATTACGGATCGAGAAATGTCAAGTTCAATTTCGTATAAACGACCATTAGCGTTTAGAGACGGTTCATTTCATATAATCGCGTTTTGGTATTTGAAAGCTTACCTTACATGTAAAATTATCCGATTTGGCCAACAAAGACCTAGCTACATGACCAATTAAAATTTAATTGTCAGTTGTAAAAAATTCCAACAATTAAGATTCAATTTATGATGTTGCTGATGGTGGAGGTAAAAAAAACTGTTTTGGTTGGAAAAAAAAAGGAAGCCTTCTAAAAAAAAAAAAAAAAAAAAAAACCTAAATTCTATGCGGTAATTGGGACGACTAGTACGTATTAGAGGAAACTCTAATGAATTTTTTTGCAGTTCCACCGTTTCCTAGTATTTATAACATAGTAAATAATGCAGTATGTTTCTTGAACTATTTTAGATTTGAAATTATCATATTTTCTGGAGTGGAGTATAAAATAGCGGCATAATAGTTGGTGTTTTTAGAATGACTTTTTTTTTCTTCGGAATTTCAAGAAATCTTTTCATATTATCACTTATTTATAAAGTTTTATTTTTTATAACTATTATTCGCAGTTTACATAGCAGTACTTTTATTCTTTACTTTGTTTGAAGATTAAACTTCAGTGCATATAAAGATATAAAATATAAAATTCTCTTTGATTTTCTGGAGGTTAAATGTACATTTTAGTGATTATGATTTTTCAATAGCTTTTTTTTGTTTTCCAACTTTTTAACTAAAATAATGTTCTTAATGTTCTTAAACTTCAATGTCCCTATAATAACAATATATTCATTCTGAACCGAATAATTTTGTTGTTCCACATTTATACTATTTATTGCTTAAAAAAATTCATATATTTTTTTCACCGAAAGCCAAAGTTGTATTATTTATCATTTTTCCTTTTTGCAAGATGAAAAAATTACGACTTCAGAAGGTTGTCATACATTAACCAACAGAAGGATTGAGAAAAATTTTACTTACTCGAACGAATTCTTCAAACGATATTTTACCATCCTTTTCATAATTAACCTCAGTAATTGTTCAATCTGTGATAGGTTCAAGCTAAAAATTAAATATTTAAAACTTGATAGGAGTCTGAAGAATAAAAGTTATAAATTTAAAATCATAAATCGCTTCCATTCATAATGCTCTTAAATTAATCTCCACAAAATTGAACTCTACCAAGTCTGATTGTTAGAACGGAAAACGTAAAGAGGAATGAATGAATGGTTGAAAAAATTTTATCAAAATTCAAGTTTTGCTTATCATTCATCTCTCTTGTCACTCATTACTCCAGTCATAATACTTTCAAGAAAGGTATTCTTATTTAAGTGATGTTTTCTAATTAATTTTCGTTTTTCTTGTTTTTTCAATAGGAGTGGAACAAAGTAATTTAATAAAATTGCCCTTAGTGATGATCGACAGCTTATTCAGCGAATGGATTAAAGTAGTGATTCCCAATCTTTCCTGATCAAGACTACAAGGTTCGAAAATAACAAATTCTGCTAGTTTCAAAATAAATTTTAACTGAAATTTTTGACTTAGTAAATTACAGTAAGATTAAAACAACTTAAAAAAAAAAAAAATAACAAGATAGAGCTTTAAAAAAAATAAACAATAAAAATACTTATCAAGAAAATAAAAAAATACTTCAAGAATGACCGGTTTGGAACTTCTACGTTAAAAGAATTGTTTGATAAGTTTGGGCATAAGTTTAGAAATTTCTGTTTTTTTTTTTTTTTTTTCAGGAATCTCAAACAACGACAAATTCAAGCGCAACCATTGCTAGCAGGAATTGAAGTTGAGATTAGTTGTAGAAAAAATACGCTGAACGACTGTAATTCAGGTACTGGAGACTATAGACACTGGAAACTAGACCTCAGATCTGGATAATTATATGTAAACTTTCTATTACTGTTGGGATTTCGATTTTCGTTATAAGGATGCGTTTTTAACTGAGTCGGTATGAGAATGTGCTTTTGATTGAGTCAAAATTGTTGTTTACGTGTACTCTGATATCTATGTTGTTCGGCCTTATTTGCTGAGCAAATAAGGCTGGGTGAACAATTTTTTATATTTGTCATTTAATTTTAGATTGGATTAAAATTCGTTTATCAAAAATGCTATTAGCTCGGACAAGAAGACTGAACTTTGGCCGTTTTTATGCAGCAGGTGCAGAATTCCTGAAAGATGTTCCCTTGAAGAAAGGAGACGGCGAAGTAGTCAAGGTGGATGATCTGAAAAATAAGGTCTGTAACTTATCTTTGATAAGATCTTGTCCTAATTACCTACTGGGATAGTGTTAATTAGACAGTGTACTGAATACATAGTATTGTGTGACACATTTCTGGAAAGCAATTAAGGGAGTCGAATAGTTTGAGCTGTCATGAAAAGTTTGATCCAGTTATATAAGCAATTAGCTTGCTTAGCAATTTTGTTAGATTTTAGGCTATTATATTGTATTTTTCATCTGGATGGTGTGGTCATTGCCGTTTGTTTACACCCAAATTGAAAGTAAGTGTTTTATTTTTTATTTTTTTCTACTCTTCCTGCATCCTTACTCTTCCTTGCTCATTTGAGAATAGTTTTCAAATTTGGGTACACATTATTTCTTGTTTTAGTTTATCACTATACCGGTCAGTGGTTGACAAATTTTAGTGCTTTGTTTTTCGCACTGCGTACATTAAATGGAGTTTTTTAGAAATGGTACAATGAAGGTGCAAAAGACGAAAATATTGAAATAATATGGATTTCCCGTGATCGTGAGGCAAAAGATCAGTTAGATTACTATAATAAAGCTCTTCCCAATGTGCCATATATTCCATTTGGTGACAAACATATTTCGTAAGTCTTACGTACTTCTTGCTACATATCCTTAGTACTTGAAGATTGTCACAGATAATATTAACATTATTCTAGCATTTTCTGTTTTATTGATTAACGCTACTTTTCTGTAATTTTTGTTATGACAGATTTGCTTTTTCATATAGTTCCGCAAAACGCTGAGCCATTGGGAATTATGCTATAACTATGATAATATGTGTATTTATAAATTACGCAGGAATAACATAAGTTATTTCCAAGTTTTCCTTTTGTAGAGAGTTCTTGAAGAAGTATGATGTGAAAACAATACCCGCTGCTAAGCTAGTAAATAACAATGGCGAAACAATCGACGAAAAAGTCAGAGATAAAGTTCAGGCACGCTATTTTTTTTAATTTTTGTCAGGCAAATTTAAGTTAAACTAATTTTGCTTCCTGATTAGCTTCCTGACATTACTTTATAATGCGAATTTTTATATTAGGATGAAGGTCAAGTGGACGCCAGAAAGCTTGCGAAGGAATTTCGAAATCGTGTATAAGTCCCATACGGATTCGTGCGCTTCATTATTAGGCATTTTCTTAGTTTATATAAGACATCTTCTAGTTCGCTATATGACTTTATTTCGGTTATGTATTGAAATTGTTCTTTATCTGGCGTGCAGTATATGCGTATAATTAAATATCATTCATAATGAAATATATGCACATATATTTTTTGATTGGTCGGTGATATACTATCAGTGCTGTAGTAATTCGTAAAATTGCTGGTAAATACTTTTTGCTCGGAATGTCTATTCTCTGTACTCTCATTATCTGCAGAACATTCAGGTATGACTTCTATAATGAACTCCATCGATTTTCATGGATAAATTCAAAGGAAATTGTCTGTTTTGGACTATGATTTATCCAACATCTTTATCCAAAATTGCAGTGAGTCTTTCAGAATTCTTTTTACTGTAATTTACCCAAAGAAATAACAATTACTGTTTCAGTGCATGGAGTTAAATATCATCTAATTGAGACCTCTCAGTGAGATACTGAATTCTTTATTTGTACATTACAATGAAACATGTTTTTGGACTGAATCTCATTTTTTCTATTTCATTTATTAATGTTTTTTGAACCGGAAAGATAGCTTTCAAGTACTGCTACAGCATCAGGCCGACCCATTATGCGGAAAGTTTGCAAAAGATCCAGTACTGCCCGCTGGGATCCGGATTCCACAGCTTCCCATAGGTTCAGAATTAGTGATGTTGGTGAAAGACCAGGTCGAGTTGCAAAATACTGAAATATACTTGTGGGTTATTGATTATTATTTAATTAATATTGATTAGCAATTGATTGTTTAATTATTAATAATGGTTACTGATTAAAAACTGATTACTGCAATTACTTTCATGTTGTTGCGGGTTATTGTGAATTCCAGTGCTTCAAATTAGAAGTTGCAACGCAGTGCCTAACATATTGGAAGTAGTAGCAACTGTCTTGATCTAAGAATGTTTTTCGATTTTATAGCACTTCTATGATTTTAATATGTCGAAAACGAATTTAGCGGTTGGAGGCAATCAATTATCCTTTTAAAAGAGAGGTTCAATAATTTATATGATTACCTGTATATACCTATGGAGATTTAATTTTCTAGCCAACCCTCGCCAATCCTTTGTCGGATCAGTAGGAACATCAAAAAGTTCCGTCAGTTTTCGTCTTGTTGTATAATCTAATAAACAACTACACGAAAGTACTCCATCTTCTTCCATTTCACCATCCTCCTGAAATAAACCACACTATCCGGAAAATAGTTTTTGATTGATAAGTTGGTTTTGTGGATGAGAATAATGAATCTTACACTTTGCAGGAGCTTTTTTATAGTCATACGATCACTTACGAGTGGTTGTTGCATATCGAAATGTAGCACTTCTCTCGCATCAGCATTACCCTTTTGGTATATAACAATTCGACCGGCAATTGTGTCTAACAAATCTTCCGGAACATCAGCTTTCAAACTGCAGTGCAAACCGTTTTGCACACACCATAGATGATGGCTAGACGGTATTTCCTATAATGTGTGTACAAACATTCTTTTGTGGGCTTCGAATTTTGTAAGATCTGTTTTTTTTTTCTGTAAAATTTAAAGTGCAATAAAGCTCAGTAATGTCCACTAATTAACGCACCAGATATTGTGCTTCGGGCTTTTTGACAAGTCCTGTTGACACTTCTTCAAGATATATGCATAAGGCACCCTTCTCACGCATTAAGAAATTATGGGATTCAGCCAGCAAAGCACCAGTATTTTCTTCTTGACACAGGACGTTCTGAATGGCTATACCAGTTTCAGGTACACAATACACTCTAATAGAAGTATCATTGGATATACGATGCAAGGGACCGAATGCAGCTAAGTGCATTCGTTTCATTGTTGCTATCGTGGATCGACGGGGTTTACCGACTAATAGTAACTTGCAGAAACGCTCAATCATTATATGGCACCTATAAAAAAATGCGATTAAAAACGGTTGCATTTCTGTTGTTAATTTACTGTTATCATTTGTAAGATGCAGTTCCTATCATGATACTGATTCTTATTTATCAATAAAATAAATGACACCTTGTCAAATCCATTTGACAATAGAGAGGTGTATTTATATCTTCATCACCAATTTGTGCTACCATTTCCCAGTTGCTGCTTTGATTGCCTTTTGCGTAAATCATGAAAATCCAGTTATCTTTCGGGAAAATATTGGCGCAATGTTTAAATGTCACGATAAATGGCCTATGTATGATGACATCATTCTCATTCTCATCGCATAGGCCTGTCATCACTACAGCACTTAATATCGTATTACCTTCTGAAAATGATTCTACAAATTCAAAACATGAATTTAAAATTAATTTGTTTCAATGATTTTAAACAAGTATACTTACTGGTACATAAAGTGAGAAAATTGGATCTACCTAGTAATTTGGGTGAATCGCTGAGATCGTCGGACACAGCAAGGAATATCATATGGTTTGTGTGGAATGCACCTTCCGGTATTAGCAGGGCAGCACCACTGCGTTTGAGCTGAGGAAAACAAAGATTCATCATTCATTTCTTTACTGTCTTAAATTTTTAGAATTTAATTCTTTAATAGTTCTTGTCTGTGTAGCAACTTTTTTTAGTAAGTAAATTGATTTTTTACGAAAAATCTCTTGTCTCTGAGTCATTTCATATTTTCGGAAAAAAAAGTTTGCTAAAAAATATGGTTTTCAATTTTTGTGACATGAAAACTTTAGAAAGAAAATAAATCTGCTTGTTTAGTAATGATAAAATTGACCAAGGTTGCCTGTCGAAGTGAACGAAATGAATTCAAAAACTCTAAATATTCAATTATTCTGAAAAAAAAGCACCATTAGTCTTCCTCCCATACTGTCCACATAACCAGGAAGAACAGCATGAGGCTGTTTGATAAGTTCGAATGACCCGTACTGATCATTTACATCACCTACACAATCGTACAGTGTTGCATAGTTTTCGTCTGAAGTCCGTGAATTTGCTACTGTAATTTTACCATTCGATGAATTTGACGATGATTCCGTAATTAATGCCACACGTGATCCTTCAATTTAAAACAAAAAAAAAGCTACGGAAATTTAAAGAAAAAGAAGTAGATTGCTTTCCTGAAATTTCATCTTTTACCTCAATGGAAGTAAAAATAATTAATTATTGATCTAACCAGGAAATCCGTCTGTAATTCCAACCTGTAATTTTCCTTGTAGACGAATAGCCACTGCTATTAGCAGATCTAAGTGTTAATGATGGCGGTCTTACAAGAGGATGAGTTGGTGAAGCAGTCGTTGTCAAAGTGTAAAATTCACTACCGCCTTTTGTTACTGACTTGAGAGAATCGCTTGGATCACCAAGTAATCGTTGTTGTTGTTGCAATAATACAGTATGTACATGTCCTACAATTATACCTTCAAATTTCTATTAATCAATTTAGCATGCAATAAATATGAAATTACAAAGAGACACTTAAATCATAATAAAAACTAAAATTTAAAAAAAATTGAAATGAATTAGTTATCAAAGAATTAACCACTGTTTTCAGCGAAGTAGAAGCGATTCTTTTTTGCACTACGTCGTCGACATCGATACAGCAGTGCTGATAACAAAATAAGAATGATTAGCAAAAGGATGAATACACTGAATAGGCCAGCATACATTGCAAGTTGCGCTTCTAGACTGTAACCAATGTAAGTTGGTGCAGATCGCTGTACTACTGTTGTACAATAACCTTCTCCTTGTGTACAATTTCTAGTATCCAAATCACGGCCACTACATAACTCACCACCACTCGTTGGTCGGGGTGAATTACAAGAACGAGTACGGAATTTTTGGCAATTTTCGCTACATTGCGACCATGACGACCAATCTGACCTGTATAAAAACATCTGCTAGATTTTTGGATGTTTGAATTAGATTTTTAGATGTTCGAATTACTTTCAATTAATGATTCGGTATATTTGGTATTATCTATTGCCTTTTGTGTACTTTAAAATTTTTCGTTTATGATGAAAGGGTGATTAAACTTTCAATAACAGAACTATCTTTCGAATTTTTAAGCTACGAACCAATAACCATCCAAATGGCAGTCCAAAGTGCATTCATTGGTTTGTTCTGGATCACCCAAGCAATCAGATCCACCGTTCATTGGCGCAGGATTATTACAAGTTCTCCTGCGTACCAATTTTGGCCAAATATCATCAAGTTTAGTATGCACTGTACCAGAACGTCTCCTTATTATTTCTTGCTTTAGCTGGGCACAATCAACTTTGCAATTACCATTCCATGCAGACCATTCTGCCCATTCACCATTTACTGAAATAATACCTTATTTATTAATTAGCTATAAAAACGATAAAAAGTGCTTGCTATATCTATAAATATAAATAAATATCTATAAATATTTGTTGCATTCTCAAAACGTTGAAACAAGTAAATAAAGTGGAGAAATTCACAATAATCTCAAAATTTCATTAAAATTTTCTCAATTTCATAACAGTATGATTCCAAGAACTCTTCACTTTTTCTTTTTTTTTTTTTTTTTTGCCAAACCAGCAAACCTAAATGTGTTCTACTAATTTCGATGTTAGTTAAAAATAAGGAACTCAAGATGTGATTAGAAACAACGTATTAAATTTTAACGTTGTCATGTTGTTATCAAGGAAAAAAAAATTCCGGCACTTTACTTTCTTAGTGCAAAAATTTAGTTTCTTCGGACAAACACAGTTCAAGTGAATTTTTTGTCTCAAAACTTTTCAATGTAAATTTTTTGCTCGGAAATTGAAAATAAAGGAAGTGAATAGGTGAAAACAAAAAAAAGGAGAAAAATAAAATGAGTTGCAAGAATCGGTAAAACGTTACAGGTGCCAAATGACGACCACACGTACCGGAAAAGACGGCGTCATATTTCCTTTTACCAATCATTTAAAGGCCACTTTTTCTGGCATTGTAATTTTTATAATACATTTATCGGTTACTATTATGAGCTTTGTCCTTATGTCGTTGAACATTTGAAAGAAAAAGAAATACAGGAGGATAAAAAAAACCGGCGCCATATATATGATTAACTTATTTCTTATATATTTACAGTCATTGTATCATGTCATTTAACATACCAGAATATAAGAATTTCTTTTCATTCAAGGTCAAAGGGCAAAGATATGTGCGAATATTTTATCGGAATTTTTTCCAAAAACAATTAAGGAAATTATGATTTGATCAGTTACATTGTAAGGAAATATAACTAAGATTAAGAAGTAAAATTCAAATGGTGTAAGAGGTATCTTGGCGACAAAAAAATATGTACCAGTATATTTAAAAAAGTGAAAAATTGAAATTCAATTCGATGTCAAATAAATAATTATACGTTTCAACTGTACTGAGTTCACGATATCATTTGGCAAATATTTTGACTCAATATAATGGAATGAGAAATAATTAAAATGCAACTTTATATGGTTGAACTTTAGGTTAGCTGAAATTTAAGTAATTTATTCATTTGTTAGTTCCGCTATTTTTTGTTTAGAAAGTTTGAATTACAACTCAAGCTTTCATCTATGAAAATTTATCTTCAATTAGTTTTGATGAAAGCTTTTCATTATTAGCATTTTTTTCAGCGAAAGCCATCCTTTCAATCCACTGTTTGATCTTCATTTTATTTTTCGTAAAGTTCAGAAATATGAAAGAGATCAATTTAAAGGATTCATAAATTTCCAATCTAAAATTAATATGCAGTAAAAATTTTGAATAAAAAAATGAAAGATGTATCCTCCGTACCGTAAACGACAATTTGTGCGGGATCGGAAAAGCGTTTGTTAGCGATGTTTCGTGCTTCGCATGTGTAATTACCAGAATCGGACAAACGGGCAGCGGAAATGATCAATGAACCATCATTGGCAATAATCATATTAGAATCTGTTTGTCGTTCAATCTCTTTTCCATCTTTTATCCAAAATATCTATTTGAAATCCGATATGTTTAAGAGTTCTTTTAACAAACAAAATGTGTAATAAATTTATTGCGCACAAAAAAAGATTATTTAAATTATAGAAGGTTTCAAATTATCCAATTAAACTTAAAAATAAATGGATGGGAGTGAAGAATATAGAAAAATAGGAAAAAATTGCTTTGACAAATTTCCAACTATTTAAAAAAAACTTGATGTTGCAATTCATAAATTAAATTGAAGCAAGCTTAAAAGTTTATCTAAAGAAGAGATGTAATGATTATATCCATCATCATTAATGAATGATACTTTCAGCATTCCAGTAAACAAAGAATTTTCCACTAATCATCTGTTTTCATTAAATCATACTGTAAATGGATAATTAATGTACGGAGGAATCAATTACTTATTCACTATTCTACCTGTTCATGGAAAATAATACTTTCACTTTCAATATATTTAATTGTTTTTACAAATAGTAACTAAATTGAGGAAGCGATAAATTAGTTTACCGCTTCGATAAATATTAAAAGCAATGAAAGCATAAAAGATTGCATGCGAAATGAAATCAATGAAATTTTGAAAATCAAATTACCCAATTAAAATTCAATTTAATTTACATCTAATAAAATTCATTTATTTGTTCTTTACATAAATTTTATCTTTCTTATTGAATTTTTTCATACAAAACATTTAGAATCAGATAAATCGTCAACAAATTTTACCTCAACTTTAGGGTCACCTTCTGGTGGTGAGCAGTGCATATGTACAGTACGGCCTTCCGGTACATTTTCGGACACTGGAGTTTGAAAGAAGTGTTTCCGAATGTCTGCAAATAATTCAGATTTTTTTTGGTGAATTGCAAAATAAGTTTTGAGTTTTATGATAAATTAATTAATTGACAGTTCTTTCCATTTTAATTTAATTTCAAATTTTTTAATAGTTTATTTGTTAAAATTTTATCTGTTGCAGTGTTCTATTATAAAATATACTTTTTCTCAGTTTTGCATAAAATATTTGTTGAAATGTGTGCTCCTTTGTTACTTAAAAATAAAAAATATCATTTCCCAATAATATTTGGTAACATTAATAATCGTTAATTGAAGTAAACTCAATATATATTCAGGTTGTGAATGGTGTCAGGAAAGAGTACATTAAGATAGATTAAGCTCGAAAGTCAGAAGCGTCACATGTTTTGTTCTAAAATTCACAATATATTAACTTTTCTCACGTTTCATTATCACTTCTTTTATTCTGAAAAACTAATTAATCCATATGGATTTCAACTAATACTGACTCTAAAATAAATGATTGGAAAAAATTTTTTCTACAATTGATAAATAATAAATTATTGAGAAACTATTCATCCATAATATTTTTATTTGTTTAAACTAAATGTTAAATATCTCCTCTATTGTCTGAAGAGAAAAGGACAAGCGAGAAAATAAAACTGCTTAATTTTTCAAAATTATCTTTAGTTGTACTGAAACTAATTTTCTTTATCAGAAGAATCGCTTCATTCATTCATTCCTTCAATTTATTCATTCGTTCATTCATTTAGCTTAATTCTGTTTTGGAAATAAAAAAAGAAAAAAAAGGAAACATTGTGTTGCTTGGAATATTCCTCAGAATTCTTTTTCTTTCATGTTTCAGAAATATTCAATTGATCCTATAAATTTTATAAGCCATAATATTTAACAAATCAGGAGAAAAACTAAATTATCTTATAATTTCCTGCCAATTTAAAACAATTTTAATGATAATTAATTGGTTGGTTGAATTTGTAAATTAGTTATAGGTTTAGGTTAATTATTAACAGAGCC